>JASGAU010356684.1:0-14722 GCA_030220045.1 Australoheros facetus | reverse complement strand
ACACTGGTACATTAACATTTACAAATAACATCTGTCCATGGAACAATGAAAAACTGTACAAGTAGAGAACCAGAGGGTGAACAAAAAATAAACACAAAAATCTACTCTTTCAAACTCCACACAGCAAGAGGCAGGGGCCAAGGTGGAATTGAACCCAGACCATTTAGGTGTCATTCTAGCTGGGAGGTAACACTGCTAACCACCATGCCACTGTGCTGCTGCTCAGTAATCCTGTCAAAACCAAAATCAGCTAGATTTTTAGCGGGTGCGAAACCTGATGATATTAAGTTGTTTGACCTCAAACACATAATTACAATGAGATAGACCATCAAAAAGTACAGTCTACTCAGCATTAATAAGTAATGTTGGAAAATGACATATTTAAGTAATATAAACTCAGTTTATTTCAGTGGGAGCTGTTGATTGGACTTAAAAACACAATTACAATAAAAAAGGACATGAAACAGTTCAGCTTACTCAGCATTAACGAGTAATGTTCACATACTAGGCAATTTTAAGTAAAATGAACTCAATATTTTTAAGTCGAATCAAAATCTGGGTTTACAGTGCAGGTACTTTTTATGCCAAGTTAAAGGCAAGACCACTAAGTTTATATGCAGGTACCCTTAGCAAGACACATATCAATTAGCCATATCATTAAAACCAATAACTGTGATGTTTTTAATGTGAATGTTTTATCTTAATTATTTTGTTTCATCATTATTTTTATTGTGGTCGTTTCTCAATATTTTTACCATTTTATTGTCCTGCTGTTTACTGTGTCTCATGCGCTCATTTTTTTTTTAGGTGTATCAGGATCATGCTGTACAAAGATTAAATAAAACTGATTAAGTGACTGAGGTAAACAAAAATATCATCTTGTTACACAATGACACATGTTAAGGGAAAAGATAAATTGAATGAATGAGCAGTTCTTGAAGCTGATGTGTTGGAAGCAGAAAAAATGAATTGTGAGGGCTGGGTGACTGGTGCAGAGCACAGCAGCAGCTTATATGGGATGCTCCCAGAATGCATCCATGTGTTCCAGTCTCAAAGAAGCGCTACAAACTGCTAAAACATGGGATTGGCGCCTAGCCCAGCTGTCACAGGGTGAAAAGTGCAGAACACCCTTAAATAGCCAATGTATCAGAAGGTTAACACAACTACCACAAAGTGACAACCATTCACAGTAAGAGCCCATTTAGAATCACCAGTTAGCCTAAACATGCTCTCTTTGCACTGTGGGAGGGCCCCAACCAGCCAGCAGGTTCAAACCAGGAACCTTTGTGCTGTGAGGCAACAGTGCTAACCATTCACCATCACTGAAGGTTGGTTCAGTGTGATTAAAAGTTGTGGTTCGCTCACTGCCTAATTTGGGCAGGGTGAATTCCTGCATTAGCAGACAATCTTGCAGAGTATAATGACCAATAGATTATTATTAATTATGCTGTAATTTTGAATTTTACAATATGAACCAAACGTTACCTTTCTTAATCTCAGTCTTCATTTTAAAGATTAATTGTTTTCACCCAGACAACTGGTTATTGATTATTGGTGCAGATTAGATACCACACCACAGTGATGCAGTTGTCCACTTGTTAATTTGCTAGTTTCAGTCTCTATGAATAGAACTTTATGAAATGAATGAGCATCAGAAAATTTCCAAAAAGACTTATGACCAGTGTCTAAACATTTGACTGCTGCTTTGTGTGTGTCTGTGTTTGTGAGTGTGAGTTCAAGGAGGCAGAGTTTTCTGGGCACATGGCTCACTTCACAGGAAATAAATCAAAGCAGAGAAACAAATTTGATGGAATGAGCAGGAACCAGGAAAAACAGGCAGAGTCAAAAAATCTTTAAGAGATTTACAGTTATAGTGGGAGAATCATCATTTGATTCCCTGCTGAATTTGTAAGTTTGCTCACTTACAAATTACAGTGGTTTCATTTTTATGTCGAGAGACAGAATATCAACCAAAAATGCAGAAAAAACACATTACGTAAAAGTTACAAATTAATTTGCAGGTCATTGAGTGAACACAGGCAAAACATGACTTAGTACTTGGTGGAGAAACCCCCTGCTGCCAAGCACAGAAGTAAGACATTTCTTGTAGTTGGGCACCAGATTTGTACACATCTCAGGCCCACAGTGAAAACATAAACCCAAATGGAATTAGATGGAAACAAAATGTGTGACATGAAATGTTTGTTCCAACAAAAAACTTGTTGAGTTATTGCAGCAAAAGCCTGTTATCATGACTGTCAAGAAGAATTAAAGCTGTGCAATGACTCGGTGGATTGTACCATCATCTACATTCATCAAACATGGGGTCATACCCAAGTTTAACCCTAACTGTATTGAAATATTTGCCAGTCAGAAGCCTACAATGAAGCAGCGCAGACATGACTGATCTTAGAAAAAAAAATATATATATATATATATATATATATATATATATTTATAGAGAGAAAGAGAGAAGTGAAAGAGGCGTCGTGGAGAGAAGGGGGTGAGTGTGAAAGGGATGGGGTAAAAGACAGAATGGGATGATGGGAGGAGAGGGAGGGAAGGATAAGGAGACAGAGAAAGTGGAGGGGTGAAGGTGGAGAAGATGAAGAAAAAGTGGAGAGAGGGAGTATGAAGCATCACTCTCCTTAACCTTTGTGTTGCTGGGAGACACTTCACGTCATGTTCATTTCTTGCTTTTGTTTTTTTTTTTGTGTGTATGTGCTGCTCGTTCTTCAGCTCTTTGCTTCTGTTCAGTAGCTGCTGCTCTTCCTCTTTTACTTTTAATTTGAGCTTCTTCTTTGCTTCTTTTTTTGCTCTTTCGGCTGTTTCAATGTTTTTGCACTCTTTCTGTGTCATTTCAGTCTCTGCCGTTTCTGCCTTTATTGAGACTTCAATTTTCTCCTCTTCGAGTGCTTGCTGTGCTAACAATAATTCTTTCTTTATCCTTTCTGCTTCCTTCTTTACTTTTTCTATTTCTATTTCTATTTCTATTGTTTTTTCCTCGATTCCTCTTTTCTCTTCTTCCAGATCTTTTTGTTTCATCCCTTGTGTAGCAGGATTGCTTCTACAGGCTGAAGAGCAGCAGTCGCTGCAGGAATCAACATCATAACACTTATTTTTCCTTCAGTAGGAGAGCCAGGGTCCTCCTAAGGAAAGTTGGAGGGATTGGCATTTCATTTTCTGCATCCTGGTAAACGTTTTCACCAAATGTAGTTTAACATCTCAGATGTGTTTCAGCAGTATTTCTGCTGACATTAAAAACTTTCTTTTATGTCACACAGCTCTTCCTTCTGGCTTCTCCATCACACTGTGTGTGTGCGTGCATGGGTGCATGTGTGTGTGTGTGTTCTAGTGTTTTATGTTGTCCTTGGTTTTTGTTGTGTCAATAGCTTTGTATCACAGTACAGTGTAAAGTGGTGTTAGGTTTATATTCATTTATGTCAATTGCGTGTCAGTTTGTCTGGAATTAATCAAGTGATCTATTTATCTGTGAGTAGATGGCAGAAGTGGCTCAGATTAATTAGTGACTGGTCCAGTAATCTCTGGTAACAAATATAAGGTAACTTGGTTGCAGGGCAGTCATAGAAATACAAACCGACAGTTTTTTGCTGTGTTTCAGGTGAGAGCCGTACACAAGTACTATATACATTTATGTGAAGCTGATTCTTATTTAAAGTAAGATATTCAGAGTTTAATTCCTTTTTGTAAGGTGTTTAAGTACAGAAGATGATTCAGGTTAGCTGCAATAAGTAACATGGGTATGCTAGCTGCATGAAGTTGCACTTATGTTGGTGACTTTCAATTTCAGCTTTACTTATATAACTCCAAATCACCACAGTCCCCTCAAGGTGCTTTATATTGTAAGGTAAAGACTGTACAAATTGACAAAAGACAAGCTGTGGGAGAGAACCAAAGACTGAAAATAATTAATGATTAAATGCAATGTTGCAGTGTTGGACAAATCGGATGAAAAGAAGTGAGTAAAAAAGAAATAATACTCACCTATTGCAGCATACCTAAGTAAGTGTTCAGGGTCACCCGATCCAATTCTAGCTATGATTTAGACTTTGTAATTGTGTTGTTCCCATCGGGAATATGATAAAAGAAATACAGTGCATCTTATAGGTGTATTGTTCGTGACCAGCCTGCACATTTTATGTTTTGTCTATTGTTTATCATCTCGCCCGCCAATAGGTCAAGGCTTTCACACGTGTGCTTATTTGATATTGTAAATCAGCAGTAAGTGTCACTGAAGTGACAGATGCAGTCATAGTGAAAACTGTGTTTTCCTGTTACTGCTGGTTTCTTTCTTTTTATATTCAAGATTTTTTTCTTTTTTTAAGATTTATTTTTGGCTCTTTTCAGCTTTATTAGATGTACATGTACATGATATAGATGTACAGTGAAGAGAGACAGGAAAGCGGGGGAGAAGAGTCAGGGAGGACATGTGAAAAATGGCGGCATGGTCAGGACTCGATCCAGCGCCGGCTGCATTGCCAAGCGGCATTCGTGGTCACCTCCTCATGCCCACCTCCTCATGCCCTTTGTGGCTTCTATTACCATGACAGGCCTGGTTACAATTAATTTAAGTCTGTCATCAGAGATGACTGCTAATGACCCTTTAGTAACCACAATAGCTGATAGAAAATAAAAATCCCTAAAAGGGCACTCAGTAGAGTGCGTACATTTACAAAATCCTGGATCCAGATCATGATTCATATCACCACCAAAATGTAATCAGTTGGCATCAAATGGGAAAAAGCCTTCATCTAAGTAGGTCAGTCATAACTAGCCCAACTGCTATCAGGTCCATAATCAGCAATGCTTCGCAGGTGTGAGGCCAAAAAGTGCAGGAAGCCAGGTAAGTTCTGATACTGAAACACAAGCAAGCTCAAACATGCAGACACACTCACAAGATAAAGGAGGGAGAGAGAAAGCAAAAGGAAGAGAGATACAAAGAAACAGGCGAGTCAGCCAGGTGGACTAGGAGACCATGACAGTACCCACCCCCTCCTTAACAGAAGCCTCTCAGCGACCTACCTGGCAGGTGGAATGTCACTGACCAAAGAGTCATCTAAGATGGCAGATTGCAAGACCCAAGACCTCTTCCCACAGCCATAGCCTCCCCAACCAATTGGGTATTAGAGTCACCAGCCCTAGCATCCAGAAGCCTCCAAACTGTGCAGGCAGGCTCTCCATCAGTGACCTGGGCGAATGGAGGGAGGCTGGAAGGAGGCCACAGTAGACTGGATTGAACCTGTCTCTTAGCTGAGAGACATGAAAGTTGCTATGTACACTCATTTTTCTGGGAAGATAACAGGATTAATCAGCTAGTCAATCTCAAATGGACCAATGAAACTGGGAGACAGGTTTTTGGATGTAGCTCTTAACGGAACATTTTTGGTTGACAATAAGACCTTCTAACCTGGAGAGCAGTCTGGAGCTGGTGCCCTGCTGCCTCTCTATAGACGTTAGCTGCAGGTGATGATGGATGAAGGGCACACAAAGCTCAGTCTCCTGGGGCAGAAACAAGGGTGGTTGGTACCTGAGCTGTGGGTGTATTCATTCCATGCCAGCTGGGTGCACTCCACAGTGAAAGCCAGTTTTATATATATATATATATATAGAGAGAGAGAGCTTTGTATCAAGCCATCAATGTTACTATGTCTCCTTACTGGACATTAGTGTGACACACCCAGCTACATGTGACACAGCTGCTGTATTTCCCGCTCAGATGAGACAAGCAGCTTGTGATGGTAAGATGTGTTCCTCCACTTCCTGCTGGTAGATTAATAAGCTGGCATTTGAAAAGATTGTGATGATCAGGAATAAACATTGAAAATAAGTTAATGCATTAGGCATGACGAAAGATATTTTTAATAGGCTTTATATCTATTTTCAGCCTGTGAAATATTAGTCACATATATTTGGAAATGTGAACGACCACACACACAAAAAAAATTGCATTTCACAAAAACAATCAGAATTGGATCACTTCAGGCTGCAGTGGGAAGGTAGCCTTTGATTTTCTGTTCATTTTATTTTTGTAAAATATTTGGTCACGCAGTAATTTTCTTGACTTTTATATTCTTCCAATTTCCTGGTCCTGATCTGTTTGTGACTGTCCAAACATGGAAAGAAAACCCCAAGATTGTTTCTGTCATGATTCTATATATAGCTAGTTACCAATGAATGTGGTTGAGCAGAATAAGGAAGAGACAGACATAATGTACATGAGAAATGTGGTTTGGCACTCAATTCAGGAAGAAACTTCTAGCAGAGCCAGGAAGGGAGGGACAGCCATCCACTGTGACCAGTTGGGATGAGGGGAGGAAGACAAGACAAAAGACACACTGTGGAAGAGAGCCCAAGATGAATAATAACTAATGATTAAATACAGATGCAGAGTGAAAAGAGGTGAGTGAAGACAAAGTACTCACTGCATCATGGGAACCCACCAGCAGCCTAGGCCTATTGCAGTGTAACAGTGGACTGGTCAACACTGGCTTAACCCGAGAAACATGAAAGGTCTGATGGATTCGGAAGTGTGAAGGATGCCAAAGGCTCACAGCAGTAGGGTCAAAACAGTGTCAACCTTGTAAGGGCCGATATAACGAGGAGCCCATTTCCTAGACAAAGAGCACAGTGGACTGTCTCTAGCACTTTTTGTTGGGACCCAGGTTCAGATGACGATTGGCCTAACGCTGGTTACAGGTGGAAATCCAAAGAAGGGCCGACCTGAGCCTGGTTCTGCCGCAGGTTTCTTCCTGTTAACACTGTCGCCAAATGCTTGCTCACAGGGTGTCGTTTTGACTGCTGGGTTTACTTTGTGTTATTGCAGGGTCTTAACCTAAAATACAAAGTGCCTTGAGGTGACTGTTTGTTGTGATTTGGTGCTATGCAAATAAGATTGAATATTTCTCAGACTTTACATATGGTCCATTCTCCAAAAGTTGCTGTAGCACACTTCAAACATGCACCTGATGCTCCATGAGGGTTCTAGAAACTATCAAAATGTCATCTGAGTACACAAAAACGAGAAAGTCCTGGAGAACATCACTGACCAAGGCCTGAAAACTGCTGGGGCACTGGTGAAGTCGATGGGCCTCACCAAGTATTCAAAATACCTCAGGTGTGTTAAAGCCCGTCTTCCACTCGTCCCCCTCTCTAATTCGCACCAAGTGACAAGATTTTCTGAAGTCTAGTTTTGTGAAGTTTTCTGCACATTGCAGAGATTCAAAAGCGGAGCTGATGAATAAAAGAGGATATTTGTTTTTGTCAGTGATCTGATTTAGCCCTCTAAAGTCTTTACAGGGGGTAAGGTGCCATCCTTTTTGGACTGCCCATACCGGAGATGAAGAAGGGCAAATGATTCTGCCATCAGCAATTCATGAATATACTTCTCCTTAGACTCCCCCTCTGGATGCAAGAGTTTGTATAAATGGCTGGTGGGTAAGGGTACCTTGGGAAGGAGGTCTATGGCGCAGTCATATGGGTGGTGAGGGGGTTTTTCCTTACTGAATACCCTGTGACAGTCATGATATCCTTTGGAGACCCCCAAGAGGTCGAGGCATGCGTTGAGGTCAGTGGATGATGTATTACCTGGCAGTTCGGCAGACCTCAAACAATTGGCGTGACAAATGAAACTCCAGCTCCCATTGTGCCAGCAAGCCCAATCAATGTGAAGGTCGTGTCTCTCTAACCGGGGGTAACCTAAAATGACCGGTATGTTGGGGGCAGACAAAACTAAAAAGGTCAAGATCTCTCTGTGATAACCTGAGACTTCTTGGTAAAGAGGTTATGTTTGGTGAGTGATTGTTTAAACAACATGTCCATTAAGAGCTGGTGTTGGAATGGGAGCTGATACTGTACCAGATGTAAGGTAACCCCTAATTGCTTAACCAGCTCACTATTGATGAAATTTTGCTCAGCCCCTGAGTCAATTGAAACGGTAACGAATTCAAAATTACTAAAGAGAATCAGTATTCCCAGTATTCCCCGTACCCCGTATTACCAGCAGTCAAAACCTTTTGACCACTTAGGGCAGACTGCAATGTAATGATCCGGTTTTCTGCAAAATAAATACAAACGACTCTCAAACCTGCATAGGTGTTCCTCAGGGGTTAACAGTGCCCTTCCGATCTGCACTGGCTCTGGACTCGGCATCCTGGAAGCAAGTGGAGACCCGGTAGCAGAAGTGAGAGTGGCCAGCTGATAAGGAAAGCTGATTGTCCCTGGAAACACTGCCACTGATGGGATTTCCAGTCTAGCTATAGACCTCCCTCCCTTAGTCTGTTATCAATCGTCAATGCTAAAGAAACTAAATCCTCAAACGAGGTTGGTTCATCCTTAACTGATCTTTCATCTTGTCACTGAATGTCTGATAAAAAATTTAAAAAACCCTAATAAGGTGTTTTGTGGCCAATCTGTGACTGTAGCAACAGTCCAAAATTCAACAGCACTCTTGTTTCCCTACAGAAGTTTTAGCAATCCCCTCACCACGTTCCCCTTAGGCACTGGGAGGTTAAAGCTCTTTCTAAGTTCACAAATAAAGGTATCATAAGGGTAAGTCTCAACTGAATTGAAGACAAAGAATGCCTCCACCCAGACTAAAGCCCTTCCCCTTAGAAGACAAAGTGCAAAAGAAAGTTTAGCTACATCATTGGGAAACGAGTGAGGTGAGCAAACAAAAGCAAGAGAACAATGCAGCAGAAGCCCCCCGCAATGACCCAAATCCCCACAGAGGGCGCCACCACATCCCAAAAGATTGGGGCAGAAACACAGGCATGTTCAATGGGAACGGCCTGGTGACCCTGTTCCTCCCCACCTTCCCCCAAAGAGGATGGTGGTAATATTTTAGACAAGGCTTTACACACTACAACCACGATAAATGCTTAGATTTCTTGAACAGGGAGGCATTGCAAACTGTTTTTCCAGGGGTATAAACTAAAGGGGTCAGTTGTCTGGAAGTGGCGGGTAAGGACTCTGAGTACTGGCTGAATCTAGGGAGAGAAGACAATTAATGGCTGTGCTTCAGGGATGTAGCTGATACAGTGCAGGAGAAAGAGGGAATCCGTTCCTAAACAGAAGTCAGGGAGGTCACAGGCCCGAAGCAGTTTTCTGGAGAAGAGGCAAAAACAAGATCCAAAAAACGCAAAGACAAAGTATCAGTAGCTGAGGCGGCCAGTTTACCACAGGAAATTAGACGACTCGCTGGCAAAGAGTGAGCGTTTCCTCTGGTCCTCAAACACAGGTCCCTGATGATCCTTAATGACCCAGAGGTGCACCAGGCTGCAACACAGAAGCAAAACCCCACCAAAAAAAGGTATTATTATTGCAGGGATTTTACCTTACAATATAAAGCACCTTAGGTAGCTGTTGTTGTGATTTGCTGCTTTATAAATAAAATGTAATGAAACTAAATTGACTTAATGTGTCCAGTTAGCTTTTTTTTAAACACTATTATGAATTGTTGCTTTAACCAGTCATTCAGCAAATGACTATTTTTGGTAATTTCCACACACTTTATGTATGACACCCAATAAAGGGCATAGAGCTCACTGGACACATATGTCACACATGTCTATATTTGGAAAAAACTGTGAAACTTTATGATGTAGTCACAGGGGTGTGAGAAGTGCTGTGAACGGAAATTACCATATACTTAAGTACTAATATTGTGGTAGTCAGCCACAAAACACAATGAGTCAAGAGATCCAGGAGGGCTGGAGGTGTGGCCAGACTGCACAAAGCTTGATCGAAGCACTGATCTGATGTTACAATAATTGTCTGCACTTGGACAATGACAGAATACCTCATATTGTGGATCCTCATTCTAAATGGCTCTCTCAAGCCCTCAGGTAAGTCAGATAGATAGATAGATAGATTAGATAGATAGATAGATAGATAGATAGATAGATAGATAGATAGATAGATAGATAGATAGATAGATAGATAGATAGATAGATAGATAGATAGATAGATAGATAGATAGATAGATAGATAGATAGATAGATAGATAGATAGATAGATAGATCTGACAATGTACTTTAAATAATTAAACTTTGAAACTTTCTGCAAATGTTGGACAGATATTGAGATTTATCTCCACACCTTAAATTTCAGTAAGTTCCTAAAATGAACAACAACTGTAAGGAAGCCATTTAAATACAAACAAATCTTGTGGTTGTTAAATGAATCCTCTCTCTTGGAACAACTTCAGTCAAATGAGGCAACTGATATCAGTTTCATTTTATTACTTGCTGTTATTCAAGACAGTCCTTCTCCCAAACTCACCCCATATATGCACCGTGCAAGCTGTTATTATGACCAACTTTAAAATTAGGCAACTTATTTTAAAATGTAGGTATTTCCAAGGTAATCTGAAAATTTTGGATTTAATATTACAATTATCTATAAAGTTATATGGCACATCACCCACCTTCAAATTTTTAATCATGTTTGCTGTATTTCTACAGAAAGTCACGGTCCTGAATTTGAAGAGGGGAAGCACTATGAGGTGGTTCGACCTGTCAGACTTCACACTGTCAGAAAAAGACATACAGAGGTTTTTTTTCCTTCTGTTTTCTATTTCAAATCCAGTGACAGCAACAAAAAAAAAAGGCTGCATACATTGTGCTGCTATTTATGGAAAAGAAAAAAATAATTAATGACTAGAAACAAAATTTCCCATTTTTTTGCCCGCAGTACCACAGACCAGACGCTCTCACATATGCAATGACTGTGGGTGGACAAGACATAGAAATGCAACTGGAAAGAAATAAGTAAGTTTTCACTTCCCTAAACTGGCGTGTCAGTGCAGTATCGGGAAATAGGCAAGTTTTCAGAGACAAATCAATATGACCAGCTTCCAAGGTAGTCAACTGTAAAAGAATTTATGAAGTACTCATAACTTCACAGTGAACAACTCACTTTCTGTCAGAAGAGACTAAATAAATTGCTGATTGACTCGATCTACAAGTCAAACCATATGAGATGCACATTTATTCTGTATCTTTCTGTATTCAGTGAATTACTCACCAAAGACTACTCTGAGACTTACTACCAAGAAGACGGGACTCGAGTCACCACAGTACCAAAGGACATTGTAAGTGTTTTTCCATGCAACAGATTTAATTTACCTCAAGTTAAAGTTGCAAAACGTGTTTCACTAGATTAAAAATGATTCCAAGCCTTTGACTGTTAATTACTGTTCAATGTAGGGCTCTGACATTTTTAGGCATTACAAAATCTAGAAGGGGAAATAACACAAACACACACACATGCACACAAACAAACACACACACCAGTTGAGAGTTTGTTCTTATTTTACCCTGTTGATTTATATATTTATGTGTAATTAATAATATAAACTCTACCTCTCCTGTCTTTATCAATTCAGTTTCAGCCACACTGAAATTGGGTTGAAATTGTATTTTAGCCTGAAAGAGGAAAACAGAACACTGCTGGCTACAAAAGCCAAACGGTTGGTTATCTGATTACATCACACAGAAAACAGGAAATCTGGTTTTAGAAAAAAGTTCAGAGCATATAAACCAGAGGGAGGTGCTCTTCTCTGAAGGCAGCATTAAAACTGAAAGCATTCTGGAACTAAAATAATACTTCAGTGTATCTGTGTTCATGATTCAGATAATCTGGGATCCAAATTTATTGAGTCTCCTCAAGTGGTGATGTGTCCACCTCTTAGTTTTCAACCTTTTGCTCTAATCATTAATCAGGAGATGAGATGGAGGATGGTCATACATTAGACTCTAATGTATGACCATCCTCCATCTCATCTCCTGACAGCTCTAAATATGACTCCACTTCCACAGTTCTGAGTAAAATCCTCTCTGCGTCACCCAGCCCTCTGTCACATGATCAGTGTTAGTGCTATGGGTGACAGACTGGAGTTCAATACAAAAGCTTGACTATGTGAAGTTATTTGTTAAAATGATTTGTTTCCATCATCTGACTGTTTTAATGTTCAGGGAACAAAAATACATTTTTACCAGAACCAGTACATTAGATCACAATATTCTGTGATCACACAAGGAACAGAAGATGAATCAAGAACAGTTTTGAAAAAAATATGCAACATGTAATAACACAATTACTATTTTCATGTCTCTGCAGGATCACTGCTACTATCACGGGAGGATTGTGAATGACAGTGAATCATCTGTTAGCATCAGCACCTGTGATGGACTGAGGTGAGCCGGCATCTTTAGCTTTGCTTTAGTTAAAAAACAATACCCACTCATATTTCATGTCTGTCGTTACAATTCAAATAACCTCACCTTTGGTGTATTAAACCACAAAGACACACAGCCGGTTTCTGCATTTGTATAAAGGATTAATAATGTTAAACCTTCATTAATTCATCGATTTCTGGCCACCTCAGTTCAGCATAAACAATCTGTACATAGACTTGCATCACTTTTCAAATGTAAGCCTAACATTAACCTTATCCTAACCCTAAACCTAACCTCAGTTCATGGTGACCTGAACCTTAATTTAAACCTAACCTGCGAAACATATGTTCACATTAACACGTGTAATGGTTTACATGATATTATGTCATACTAAACATCTGATACACCCTTGTGTTTGGTTGGTTGTTAAATTAACAATGACTGCTGTGTATAAAAAGTTTTTTTTTTTTAACAAAAGCAACTATGGAAGAAAAATTGTTGCCCCCAAAAAAGATTAAGGCCTCAGACGACAGCTGATGAGTTTCCAGGGTCCCAAGCAGCATCTGAAGACTGGATTAACTGGTCTAACTAAAAAAGAAAAACTTATTGCAACAAAATATCAATTTCATTGACAGATTTAATTTTCACAAACAAACCAGAGTGAGTTATTAAAAGCTACAATTTTATTACAGGTCTGTTTGATCATAAGATAGATATGGAACTCTCACTTTGACAGAAACATCAAAGTGAGAGTTCCAATGAGTGCAAAACTACTGTATGCATATACAACAAAAACCAAAATAGATTAAAAAAAAAAAAAAAACGAGGTAAAGATGAGGCTGACATTAGTGCAAATCCATCCATCCATTCTCTTCTGCTTGTCCTGTTCAGGGTTGCTGAGGCGAAAGCCTATCCCAGCTGACACAGGGCAAGAGGCAGGGTACACCCTGAACAGGTCGCCAGTCTGCCAACACAGACAGAGACACAGATAACCATTCACACTCATGGGCAATTTAGAGTGACCAGTTAACTTAACCCCAGTAACTGCATGTCTTTGGACTGTGGGAGGAAACCCATGCAGACACGAGGAGAACATACAAACTCCACAAGGCCCGAGCCAAAGTGGATTCAAACCCAGGCCTTCTAGATGTCACTGTAACTGTGAGGCAGTAGTGCTATTGCTAACCATCATGCCACCGTGCTGCATAGTGCAAATTGCATTGATAAAAATTATAATATGTATTATATATATATTAAAAATCAGAATGTGTACACAAAGAATCCATAAGACAGCAGCAAGAGAATATAGTACAAAACTTTGTGTGTGGGATCTTATGTCCTGACAGGTAGGTTCACCTGTGACAGAAAGAAGAGTTATTATACAGTTTTATGGAGAACAGTAGGAATGATTTCCTGAAGCATTCTTTATGGAAGCAAGGTTGAATCAGTCTGAGGGAGAAGGAGCTCTGCTACCTCAATAGTGTGGAGTGGAGTGGGTGAGATGGATTTTCCATAATGCAGACCAGTTTATTCAGTGACCTCCTGTCCCTCACTGACTCAAATGCCTCCAAATTGTGACCTATGATGGTTCTAGCCTTGCGAATCAGTTTGTGGCTACTGCTGGCATCTCTGGCACTGATACTGCCCCCCAACAAGTCAGTTCAATTCAATTTTATTTATATAATGCCAAATAACAACAGTTGTTGAAGAAAAACCTGACTCCAGACCCTGGTTTCCTTGAATTTGCTGTAGTGGTGTATTTATTAAAGTATGCCGGTATACAGTGGGTTTACAGACACAGAGGGTGGATCTGAGTAGGTAAACTGACCCAGAGCCATCTACAAGAATGATATTTATACAGGAGACTACAAGGGAAAGTGGGGAGGTGACAGAAACTGGAGGAAGGGTTGCTAAATACATACAAAGAACCAAAGTAAGACATGAAAGGGTCACAGGGGTACCAGGCTACTACAACAGCAAGAAAACAAAAGAGACTGAATGGTACTGGGAACAGGAGGTCACTATCCAGGAGATGGGGAGCGTCTTGGTGACAGTCAAAGGTATCACACGAGATCAAATGGTCACAGGAACAGGTATTCACACTTCAGAAATGTGGGAAGCTTCCTGGTGGCCTCCAGGGATTATTTACATTAACGCCTTCATAACATGGTGCAGCCTTGTCTTTGTTAGCAACAATCAATTCAACACAGTCGTCTCAAGGCGCTTTGTATAGTGGGTAAAGAATGGTAAATGGACTAGTTCTTATACTGTATAGTGCTTCCATCCATCCATCCATTCTCTTCCGCTTATCCGGGGCCGGGTCGCGGGGGCAGGAGCCTAAGCAGAGAAGCCCAGGCTTTCCTCTCCCCAGCCACCTCCTCTAGCTCATCCGGGGGAATCCCAAGACGTCCCCAGGCCAGCCGAGAGACATAATCTCTGCAGCGTGTCCAGGGTCTGCCGCGGGGCCTCCTCCCGGTGGGACATGCCCAGAACACCTCACCCAAGAGGCGGCCAGGAGGCATCCT
>JASGAU010356680.1:0-15979 GCA_030220045.1 Australoheros facetus | reverse complement strand
GTGTCCCACTTGTTGTTGATTCTTCACAAAAAATTCAAATTTTATATCTTTATGTTTGAAGCCTGAAATGTGGCAAAAGGCTGAAAAGTTCAAGGGGGCCAAATACTTTCGCAAGGCACTGTATATTGAATGAGTAGTTTTTACACACTTACCAATAAATGCAGAGATTGTGGATCTTACTGCATCCACACTAGTTTATTGGTACCATAGTGCAAACTGAGCAGCTTCTTTTTTTCTTACATCTGAAATGTTGACCTTGTAAATAAATGTAAAGCGCTGAGCAGTTAAAATACAATGTTCACTTTACTGAAGCAGAATTAAAAGTTAAAGTGGCTTTTCTCATTTAAAGTTCTTTAACTTAAAGTGTTATTGTGACTGTTTCGGGGTTGCTTATATGATTCAAGGACAATTTAAAACACACACACAAAAAAGAAAAGAAAAAGCTAATGGAATTTTGACCACTAAGGGGCAGAAAAAGTCCAAAACCATCTCATAAAAACAGAGTGCTTGGTAAAGTGCTTATAGCTCGTATTTGAGCAAACAAATGTCTTCTTTGACATCCACTGGGAACCCTCGAAATTCCTAACTCTGCTTCTTTAAAAACAAAAAGAAAAAGGAAAAAAGCTATTTAATACCACTGATTATTTTTCACATTATTTCGATGCGTTTATTACCAACTTCATTTATTTATTTCATAACAGTTTTATTTACATTTCTTGTATTTTTTTTTACATAATATAAAATATGTAAAAATCAATAATATGTTTGCCTGCTTTTGTAAAAGGAGAATTAAAGTGACAAAAAACAATGTTCATTAAAAATTGCTTTGGATATAATGGACTGAGAAATCATCCTTGCTCTTGAAATGCCCTCAAACTGAATGACCCACACATTTTGTAAAAGTACGATGAGTATCATGTTTCTCAGATAGCAGAGAATGGCCTTTCTACTCTAATAATAAGGTGACATTTCTCTCAGCACAGCCTCTGAATAAAAGCTGTGCTTTTTGCTCTCCTGTAGCTACAGTACATCTGTTTTCCTCCTGGGCTCTCTTTGTCCCTTCCTCTCTCTCTCTCTCTGCTCCTTTCTGCAATTTGCCATCATCAAATTAAAGCTTGCTCTCATCCACTTTTGAGAGGATGAACCCAGCACTGAAAGACATGGAACTTTGCAACTTACACTGTGTGAGCCAGCAGGGAGACAGAAACAGTGCACATCTACTTAATGTATAAGCTTTCCTCAGTGTAATGACTTTCTTGTAGCACAGGCAATCTAGGTAAGTATAGAAAAGAATACTCAAACTTTGCGAGATTGTTTTTTTACCTTGTATCTCATATCTGCCGCTACTAAATTGATGCTGGTGTTATGTGTAAAATACACCAGTAGAGTAGCTGGGCAGAAACTTAAGTGCATCGCTTGTAAGGGTGCAGGGCTTGACGTATTAATTTAGACTCATAATGCTGATATTAAGCCAGCTCTGCACAATATTGCAGAGCCTGACATATTGTGCAGGCTATTTCTGAATAACGTTTAGGAACGCAGGCCCATAAGACAGAGGCAAAAAGAAAAACTGCAGGGGCTGCATTTTTAATAAGTAAGAGAAGCACAGATGACACAAGCTGATACAGGCTACATGGAGCCCTTTGATTCACCACGTATGATCTGACACAGACTCAGATCAAGATTTCATTAGATCCTTCTTGCACTGTGTGGCATGCAATAAAGTCACACAATCATTGTTTTTCCAAAGTCTGAAGCTACCTTTACTCAGTCAGTCATTGATTCAGTCACTTCACGTTTGCTTATCTGCATCTTGTGGCTTTGGGTCGGCGGAGCATTTTCTTAAAGACATATTGAACCTCACGCAGTGTCTCCCACAACATTTAATTTGGAAAAGAAAAGCAATCCCCGGCAGCTCTTAAATTCTAACAACAACAGCAGCATGGTTTGTCACAGAAGTTAATGTATCCTTCTGTTTCCTCCCCACCCCCTGTCTCTTCTTGTAAGGCGTTCTCCTTTTCTGTATGCAGTTATCCACATGTGCAAGATACAAAGAGAAGGAGCTGTCTTAGTTGAGCAGTACTCAACCTTCTGCCCCATTAATTAGCTCAGTAAATGCTGGTGAGAACAAGCACAGGAAGTGAAGCATGTAAGTCAGTGAGGGATAAATAGAGTGAATGGGAGAAGCGTCAAGGTTTGGGGAGGATCTGAGGACCTATCTGTGTTCATAGTAGCGTGGGTAAACCTCTGACACACTCCCCTTTTTTATGCTTTTAAGTCATAACCCAGCAGATACCTTCTGATTAGGCAGTTTGTGCCAGAGGGCAGTTAAAAGATGAGAAGGGTTAGGAAGGATGAAAAATGAGAGTCCAGAAAATTGAGTGTACTCTCCAATCTAGTCATTTCTGTCTTTCCCATACCATCTGTATGTCTTCATGATATTCTCTGTTCAGCCTGTAATTTTGCCACCTACTTATTAGACTTTTTTTTGTTTTTTCAAAAGGGGGAAAAAAAGAGAAAAGAAATGCACAAGAGGCAGACACTTAAGTCCACATGGTGATAACAGATTCTTATTGTTCTGCAGACTAGACCTAAGTGTCAGGAACTGGCTGGTGTAAAATTTAACACTGTGGAAATGAATATAATTTTCATATTAAGATATAAAAGTTTAGAAATCATTGGGGATTTTTTTTTTTTCCAACACTGTTTTTGCATTTATAAATCTGTGTCACAGTTAAGTGACGCACGTTTGTGAGCTTTAAATCAAAGTCCTTTCTTAGAATATAATTTCATATTATTATATTCATATAAAGATAATCGCCAAAAAACATTGCTTTACATTGCTTATGTCAGCATGCATGCAGTGACAAATAACATGTTGGTTATTCTGTATGAGCAAGTGTAACTTTGTTTTAGTAGGGGTTTTTTGCACAGGAAACGTATTGCTCCTACGCGCTCCCTCTCTCACCTGAACTCCACTTGGCTGCTTGCAGCCCTTTTTCCACTACCTGCTATTATGTGTAGCAGAGGTGTCTCTAATGGCCCATGGCTCTCCTTTCCTCCACCTCTCCCCTTTCATTTTCTCATAACAAGCCCCCTGCCCTCTCTCACTGGAGCTCAGACAAGATTATCCCTTCGTTATTCCACCTTCCACTCCATCCCACACTTCCTGGCTCAGGCGTGACCCCACGGCAGCAGGAAATGGGCATTTGCAACAGTCATTTCTCTCTCTTGCCCTATGCCTCTCTTGCACAATATGTATCTCGCCCCTCCCTCAAGTGCACACACTTGGAACGGGTCACAGATCATTTCAAGCACCTTGAATGTGGTGAGGCAATTACTCTCCCTTCTGGTCACCTCCAGCCTGCCTGACACTGCTCCCTGCTTGACTTTGAGTGGGCTCTCCTCTATTATCTCCATTCCCCACTCAGTGGGAGTCACCACTCTGCTAGTAGTGTCAGCCCACGACTCACATCTCTACTACGGCTGGTGTTCAGCGGTCCGCCTATCTGCCTGGAAATCATCTTTCTGTTGCTGGTCTGCAGTGGTACTATCAGCACATCAAGGTGCCACAGAGTTATCTGTCGCAGAACAGGAGACAGGAAGATGGAGGCCGAGGCCAGGCAATGTATTGCCTAAGTGTATGTTCATCTCAGACTGGCTCATTGAATGAGTGGAGCCATCTATCATCCATCTCTATGCTCTGTTTGTTTCCCCTTCATCACAGTCCCCCTGCGCTCCGCTCCTCATCATAATCCTTACACAGACAGCAACTCGTGCGCGCGAGTGTATGTCTGTGTGTGAGTGTGTGTGTGTGTGTGTGCGTGCGTCTGAGTGCGTGTACATGTGTGATTTACAGCGGGTATGGTCTTAAGCAAGAGCAAGTAGTAAATTTAGTGACATCATGGCGAGAGGGGAAATCGAAGCATTGCAGTGCTTACTCATAGCCTTTACATCCCACTATTCTGTGCAGCAGTTATTATCCCACTCAGCACACACACACACACACACACATACACAGACATTATTCTGTAGGTCTAATTGAGGGTGTGATCGTAAGTGTGCTGTAAATCCTGCTGCACTGGTCACTGCAAAAGTGCCTCTCTCCCTCTTTGACAGATTCAGCTGGTTTGTTTACTGTCAGGGACAGGAAACCAATCATGCACACACGGGTACACCTTATGCTCTATCTATGCAAACAAATATCCTCTAAATCACACTTCTTCCACTCCGTATTCGAAGATTGCTAAGATGGCACAGACAGCTGGGGAGGGACGCACTCACAGATCAGATCTGTTAATAGCGATTGCAGTCAAAGAGATTGATGAAGCTAATTTTGCAATAACAGTGTCCTGAAACAGAAGAGTCTCTGTCTGTTTGATCAAATTCCTTCTTTGAAATAAAAAAATAATAAAAAAATTGGAAAACTCTGATCATCAGCTCTATCTAATAGGAGAGGTTCCTGCATGGAGACACAAGCCTTTCCATCCCAACTGTCAAGAACGATTTATACACACTTTGGAGACGCTGCCAAAAAAAGAAGAAAAAAAAAAGTGAAATAGAGGTATCTCCATCTTGTGGGTTGAAGTGTTAATCAGTTCCTGGAAGATGAAAAATATAGTAGGCACTGATTAATATTGGATAGACTGTTATTTTATGAATGCCAGGTGATGAGAACACATGTTAATCTAAAGAGCGAAAAGTAGGTTTGAAAAGGGTTCAGGATAACATCTTTTTTTTTTTTCATTTTCATACTTATGAAAAAAATTGCTGCATGAACGTTTAAAAAATATCACTGTAATCGTTAGAAACACAGCGAATAGTAGAAATAAATGTTTCTTACAGCTCTAGTGCTATTGGTTGTGTTTAGTACTGGAGTGATATTTAACAAATAGCATTATATAGTGTGCAACGCCTCTGCGGGGTAGTTGGAATAAAAGTCTACATTTCTGTTCAGTATGTTCTTGTTTGCCAGTATTTATTATTAATGTGATGACAAATATATTGTCTTGAGCTATTCTGCATGAACTCTGACAGAGGAAGACTCAGAGAAACACCCCGCCTCCCCCCGACATTGCGAAAGGTCCGTTCCCACAGTGACCAAGTTTAGCAGCACCATGGTTACAGCCCACCACCACCCACTTAACCCCCTTCCTTTGAACCCCCCCCCCCGACTTTAAGCAAAAAAACCAAAAAACATTTATGTTGACCTCAGTCGTAAATGATCACGACACTTTAACAACCAGCACATCCAACACAATACTCACACTTTAATGGGTAATGTAAAAGCACGTGTCAGATGAGGTCAGTTTAAACCTAAAAAAAAAGAAGAAAAAAAAAGAAAAAACAACATATTGAGTTCGATTTGGACTTTATTTTTTTCATTGAGGGTCTTGGAGAGGTTTACCAAGGTTTATCTCCTTTTTCTGTCATACATAAATGATCCACACAGAGCATTTCTCCACAGCGAGTGCCGAGATTTATACGGCTGTTGGACAGATTAATCTGTGGAAAAAGACAGAGAGGAAAGAGAAAGGAGGGATTCTTGGAAGGCCTTTTCCCCTTTGTGCTGGTGGAGGACCAAACAGCTCTTTGCTCTGAGGGATGAATAGCTACAATATCAGGTGATTGGCTCTTTACCCCCTTTTTTTTTTTTTTTTTAGCAGTTGCCATCTTTTGCCTACTGTGATTTTCAAACAGAGAAAAACATCTTTACATGCTCATAGCTGTGACAATAGGTGCGATCAAAAAGAAAAGTAGCCTCAGATCTTGTGTGTCTGCCTGCGTTTGCTCGTACGGGAAATCTTTACCGTTTTGTGCAACATTAGCAGCCCATACCGGTGCATTTGTTATATGGAAACAAAGAAGATGTGGCTCACAGAGGAAAAGAACAGCAAAATAAATCAGGAGGAATTTGGGAGGTAAAGAAATGGTCAGATTACAACTGTGATATGATGGGAGGATTTCAGTTTTCGCCCTGGATAGAGCAAATAACAGGAGAGAGGGATAAGATGTGGAGGAGGAGGAGGAGAAGAGAAGAGTTAGAGCACAGCATAAGAAGTTGGTGTGTGTTTGATCATTATTATTGCTGCATTTTAGACTGATTTGAGCTTCAGGTCAGAGAACAAAAGATGACCCAGCTACATTATAACACTGGCCTTGCCTCGTCTTCCTTCATCCCCTCCCCGCTCTGACTCGGCCTTGTTTTCAACCCAATTTCTGCATTCCAAACACTGAAGCATAAAACAGAGATGCCACCATTTAAATAGCTTTAACGCTAACAACACCAGCATGAGACAGTAATTTGCTTTTATCTTTGCACCAAGCAAAAAGGCAGAGTGAGAGTGAAACAGAGCCACAGAGAGAACACAAGAGAGACATAAGGGACATAAGGGGGTGATGCATTTAAAATCTACACACAGATAACTCCACCCAAACAGCCCCTTGTGTGTCGTGTGTGTGTCGTGTGTGTATAAATTGTGTGTTTGCGTTGACGTGCGTGCAAGTGTGTGTTTGAATATATAAAGGAGCATCCTTCTGCTTTGGCAGAGGATCACAGAGTGTTAATTCAGTTGTTATCCATGTTTGAAAATGGAGTTGGCTGCAGTGTTTGCATGAGCTGTGGTTGCCGGTGTGCGTTTGTGTGTGCGTGCGCAGGCGTTTGGCACCAGGCTGGAGGGTTGCTGTGGGTCCGCGCTGGCGTAGTCGGGGCTGGAATGTGATTGGTGGGGACAGCAGGCCAAAGGCCGCCCAGGCTAGCGACTGCCACTTGGTAGACTGCCCCAACTAAATACAGGCCAAATCTGCAGAGATTCACCCCTATTTCACTCTTTCCGTGCTGCCGCTGCTGTCGTATCTCGCACATTTTGGCAGCTCTTGCTCGTGTGTTTCATAGAAAGAAAAAGAAGACATATTTGACTCCTCCATACAGCTTTCTTCTCAACCTTTTCCTGTGATTATATTCTTAATTATAATCAAACATTCATTATCCTAGGCAGTGTTTTGTTTCATCAAGGAGGGCCTCAGTATTTAAGTGCTGTAATGTAAAATCTACTGCCACACAGAAGCAGTTAGGAGCCATTTGATTCTCCTCTTAATTAGATGTTTACTTTTTACCTTGAAGTGCCCTCGTAAACCGCCAGCCTGTTGTTTGTGTTCGTTATCCAGCAAGGGGGTGTTAACAGCGTCATCTCCTCACGGAGGAGAGACAACAAAATCTGGGTGTTATTGTGCTTTGAAGAGAAGGAGGGAAAGGCAGAAGTAAAGAAGAGGAACAGTAGAGGAGTGGAAACAATGCGGGACGGCTAGAGAAGGGGAAAAAAGGGAGCGGGAGAGATGATTAATCCAATCAAGCCTCTTAGTGTTTCATCAATAGGCATTGTTCTAAGATGGCTGCCTCTCCCCAGCTCAGGATGTGGGCTGCGGCTAGGCTAACACACAAGCTAATCCCAGAATAATACGGAGACGAGGGCAACGATCAGGACGGGGACTGTGCCAGCAGATTAGTACTAGCAAAGGATTCACTCGCACAAAATGCGCACACACACACACTGGGCATGGGGTAGAGAGACAGTCACAGATTGAGTGAGGTGCCTATTGGATTGCACGGCTTATAGTTTTATCCCGTGTGAATGTGTGCTGCTGGTACTGTTGTGCAGCGCGGTGGAGCTGAACTGAGCTCCCGAGGATTCACAGACTATAGCCGTGTGAAGCTGAGGAGGTCATGCGTGAAAGTGTATGTTCTTGTGTTCACATGTGTGTTAGAGTTTAGTGCTTCATACATGAGTTGCTCTTTATCGTTAGGACAGGGGCTCGTCGTTCAAAGAGAGGGTGTGTTGTCTTCAGTGGCATGATAGCATTGGAAAGAGTCTGCTATTTAAAATGTGCAGCTAAATTGCTCAAGAATGGCACGTTTAACGCATTATAGGAGAAAATGTTCCACCTCCCGCTTCATATTTCTATTCCCTTTGCCCAACGGTTCCCTTTTCATTCCGCTTTCCGTGCCATCCACCTGGCTCTGTCTCCCTCCCTGCGCCCCCTCCACCCTGCAGCATTTTCTGAGATGACAGGAGGGTGTTTTTCCTTTGTTGGGGAGCGGCTCGCACGTTCTCTCCTCTGTTGACAGGTAAAAGACATGAAAGATACTAAAAGACTGAGCATGATGGAATTCTCTGGGGATGAAGAGGAGGAGGGAGGAGAGGCAGCGGGAAGGAGGATAGCGAAGTGGGAGAGTTGGGGGGGGGGGCAAAAGGAGTGTTGAAGCTTGGCTAAAGGTAAAGTATTTAGTGAGAGAAAAGGAAGCATTGAGTCAAAGGAGGGAGGAGGAAAAAGGGGAGGTGGGGGGGTTGACAGTCTGTGACCTCGGGTAAGTCTCTTCGACTGTGTGCTGATGCGTGAAACCTGAGCACACGCAGTATTAGCACGCCTCACTTACCGAGCACAGCAGAGGCCTGACACAGGGCAAGGCAGCCTCCTTCTACACACAAACACACAGGCAGTTGTCCAACACACAAACGTTACATGCACACACGTTGGCACATCTCATGATGTGCTTACCAAATGCTTACAAAACTCGCGCACACACAAAGTTAAAACCATGTTGTAAGGTAGTGTGTTCTAAATCCAAAAGCACAATGGTGAGTGGAGAAGGTCAGTGGAGCCCTGAAACAGGCCCTGCGGTGCTAGTTCTCTGCTGTCCCATCAGCTGCTTTCTGTTGCCTGTTACATGTACAACTTGTGTGTTTGCCTGGCGCCTGGCCAGGCCCGTGTTTGTGGCCTCATACAGTTGTGTGATGCACAACACGCCTAAGGCAGGTCGAGCCATAATCCAGCGCTCTCTCTCTTTCTCTGCCTTGCTCGCCTTTCCTCCTCCCTGTGTGTAAGTTAATGGGTTAACCAATAAGCAGGGATAATTGAGACAAACAAGCCAATGAGGAAATGTCACAGGAGAGCACAAGTCAAGCGAAAAACACACCGCCGACGGCTCTGTGTGTGTGTGTGTGTGTGTTTGTAGTGTGTCTGTGGATTCAGCCTCATGCGTATGCATGCACGAAATTAAATATTAAATCACGTATATTGAATTGGGTGTGCTACACATACACATGTTTACGTACATGTGTATGTGTCTAATCGTGTGTGTGTGTATAGCCTGTCAGCTTTTTTTTTCAGGGTGTTGCTGTAAAGCAGGATTCTCCTGCTGTGTCTGCTCTCTAGGCTTCCTTAGCTGCGTTTGCATACTATACACCTGCCTCTGGGTGATTACAAAGACACACACCCACATATGCCCTACACACACAAAAACACACACACACACACACATTAAACAGAAGAACACAGCACACATGTGAACACGTATTTGTTAATCAAATGAGCAGCACTTTTAAAGAGCCCCTCCTTCCTTCTTCTCTGGTTCAGTACTTTGTCTCTGGTTCTCTGCTCTTCTGTCTAATAACAACGGGACTTGCTGAGAAGCAGCAGATCTGATGTCTTTGATATGGAGACAGATGAAGAGTTGGAGGATGCAGGTAAGAGAGCTGAGTGACTATAAAAAGCCTCATCAGAGCAAAGACGTGTGGCGCAATGCATTCCCTCAGCTGAGAACAGGAACGCTTCTGTTGTCTGTGCTAGAAAGCAGGTGTGCCACAAGGCATTGTGGGAGGGAATGATATGACGGCACATCAGTTTGTCAGCTCGGGCCAGCTCCCCCCACCTGCTTCCAGTGACTTTGTAGGTCTATGTGAGTGTATAATTGAGTCACAATAGACGCTAGTAACCATTTTGTTAGTGACAGCGTTAGAGGTTCAGGCTGGATTTGTGACTATTAAAACATTTGCCTCTTGGCAAATAATGCCAAGAGGCATCATTGAGAGGCATCATGAAAAATGCTGGAGAATGTTTGTATCGCCATCCATATTGTACAAATCATCCATTTTAATAAGTAATTTAATCCAAACTCAGGTGCAAGTGCTAAAAGATTCTTTGTTTTTTCTGCAAAGTAAAAGCAAATCTGCGTTTAGTGAGAAATTTTGTTGATTTCTGAGTCACAACATTCTTGCAGTTCATTATCACAAGGATAAACACTGGTTGAAACAAAGGCCACACAGAGAATGTCAAACACAAATAAGTGGCAGCTCAGGTGGAGCGTGGCACAATGTGTTTATCTGATCGCTATTATTCCAACAGCAAGAAGGTCACACACACACACACACAAAAAAAGACAGGTTTATGAACATGCAGTGGCCATAGGAGTGCAAAAAATGTCTCTTCTAAAGTAAAATGTGACTGTTGATTGACTCTGTCTGAGCAGTTATTTTGCTAATATCTGTATCAGTACCGCAACACATTTATCTGGAACTATATTTGCGGCCGTGTAGCTAGTTGCAGTATTAATGCAAATTCCCCTGAGTAGAAGAGCAGCACATCAGAGCAGATGTGCTGTGTGTAGTCAGTCAGTAGTCGAATATTTTGACAAGAACTTCTCCAGACCTTGGCTGTCGATGCTTAAAGTTTTCAGATATTCGTGCAGAATAAATAGCATAGCATTCTGTCTTGCTGTGTTATTTGCCAGCGCTGCCTCTTGTACATTTATCTATTAACTTGCAATTCAAGTGTTTATCTTCACTATCCTTTTTCTTTTATTAATAAATGCAGAACCCTCACCAGTTGTTGGATGGTGACCTGTTATTCTTTTAGTTTAACCGTCAAATCTCTCCTTTCTCTCTTTTGGTTTGAAGGTTTTTGCCATGTCAGGGTTTCTTCTTTTTTTTTTTGTCTTTTTGTCTGCCAGAATTGCATAACTTTATAAAAAACACGAATCTTTTTAGCATTTTTAAAATATTTATTACTATTATTTCCCTGTTGATAAAATGAATTCAGTCTTAGCCTTGTGTCTAGCGTAGACGCTTTTTATTTGATTTCAAGTCAGTGTGGACAAGGTTTCGGTATGGCGAAAGACACGTACGTTACACATCACGTCTACACATCACGTCTACACACCTTTGGTGTCACACAAGCACAGGGCCACGGGGTCAGCATCGGATTTAGTGTGTATGTGAGAAGTGTTGAAGTATTTGTGACGGGAGTGTGCCGTGTTTTAGATGAGAGTGTGCCACTAAAGCTGGTTTCTTGTAGGAGATGCAGATTTGTGTTGGAGCTGGAACCGTATAAGGTTATGTGATGTGTGAAGCAAATTTTAAGAGCAGGTGGTCTGCATCCATGTGACAGAGCAAACATTTAGTTTTACTCTCACCCTTGCTTGACCTCAACTTTGAAACAGAGGGAGGTACTTAAAACGTTGTTGTGGGCTAACAACCTAAAACCTCATCTAGCAGCTCAAATGATAAATAGTGTCAGTCTTTCCTCGGCTTCGGAGTCGAAGAACACCTGATGTTTAATATAAGGCAGCAGGTTAGGATAATAAGATATACTGAATACACAGGCTATTTTTAATACCACCAGCGTTTTAATACCCCTCAATCTTTTATCCAGTATTTTCTTTTATTTGTCTATATGTTGGAGCCCAAAGTGTTTAAAGGTGTTGTTTTAAAAAAAAAGAAGGTACATTTAAGCATTTCCAACCTGAAATATAAAACATGGATACTCATAGCTTTGTGTTCTTTCTTTTCCATGTCAACTGTCCTCCTCCTCATGGCCACTGCGCACTTCACCTCTCATCCTGATGCCTCACTTCACAGGTAAGTGCTTAAAATCATGCACACACATGCACGTTTGTCAGTTGTATCAGTAATCTCTCAGCAGCATCACACAGCTCTGTGTGGTGCTGTTGAAGTTCTTAGCGAGGCCACACTCCTGGATAATGCTGGAAAGAAACAGAAGTGTGTGAAAGTGCACAACAGACCTCGGTTGTTGTCCTGTTGACACTGAGTTGAGGAGGTGCGATTAGACTCTAAACACACCGGATAGCTCCTGGATATAAAGAATTGTGGGTGTTTTTTGTTGTTGTTGTTGTTTTTTCCTTTGCAGTAAAGCAGAGTGAAATATAACCCAAATATTGCATCTCTATATCAGAACTTTTTTATTTAGTCCAGTTGTGAGTGTGTGTGTGTATTGTGTGTGCATGTGCATGTGCATGTACCCATCCATTTGCCTGCACGTGTGTGTGGTGCTCAGCTGGCCAAGTGAGAGTTGTGTAATTGCAGGGTTATTGCTGCTGAGCCTGATGGGTAATGACACATTTGCAAATTAATTCTCAGTGCTAGGCTGTGATTAGCATACAGAGAGAAGCATCTCACACACAAAGACTGATACATACACGCACACATGCTCACACACTTCACAAGCTTCTAATCACCAGTGCGAGGTCAGGCTAAATGGGTGTGCGTAATGGTGGAGCGGGTGCAAGTCTTAGCAGATAAGGGTGAGTGAAGGGTGACGATATTATTTCTCATCATATTTGATGTGGACACGCTTAAGTGCAGCTTGTTTTTTTTACAAATAAAACCTCTCCTCTCCTACTCTCATGTCTTTTCTGCTTGCTAAAGCCATTCAAGGTAAAAGTAGAGCTCACAGAGTAGCTCACAGTAAGTAACATTACAAAACATTGCCCACAATAACGATATCAGGATACATTGCTTGATACGTTGCAAGAAAATCAGACAGTACATCACAATATCCGAGTAACTGAAGAGACAAAAATACAAATATTATTCAGAGTGGGTGTGTGCTCAGCAGTGTCGACATTCGTATACTTCTTAAGAAAAAACAAAGAGAGTTGCATTGAATTCCATCATTGCAACAGTCAGATTTATATTTCTGATGCAACCTCTTTTCTATGTTAAAACAATTCAACATCCATCCACGGTGCAGTTTTTGGCGTTGTGCTGCGATCAGTTTTGATCAGGGAGATCTGGAGGTCATCGGGGTTTCAACCATCTTTGCTGCGCCACCGCGAGGAGTCGTCAAGTACTGTGTTTTGTAGGTCAGTACTTCAGTGTTGGGGGAATCTGTTTAGAGCGGCTGCACATTTTAATAAAGAATTCTGTATTCGGTACCTGCATCTTGATAATTGTACCACAAGAGAAAGTGATAGAATATATTGCGATTTTGATATTTTGCCACACCCTTAATGTAAGATGGTTGGTTGCTCTGTAGGGCATTTACGTGCAGGGTTGGGAAAGGCAAGATAAGAAATTATTTATCCCATATTTGGACATTTATTTACAATATTAATCTTCTTTTTTTTTAACTTAAAGCAGGATTGCATTGTGAAGATTTTTGCTTACCATGGTATCACTTCACACATGTTTCCTATCATAAGTACTGGCTATCGTTGCTGACATAGAGATAATCAGTGAAACGGTATCACCGCATGCTTTTAAATGTGTTTACGCCTAATGTCACGGTTTCAGGTTGTCATTTGTTACGCTTATAAGTTGCCACATGTGAAGAACAGTTGGGTAGTACCTGTTAGGATGTGCAAAGTAAAAAGGATTTCTATTTCATAAACACAATTAGTGCCTTTTTTTCTATTCAGTTATATAATGATTATGTTCCAATTAAAGATCTCATTTAAAGAACGAATTTCCTTAAATTTACATCGGAAGTCCCTGACACTTCTGTTTTTGATTGCGCATCCACGCTTGTGATGTTGCATGCTGCTCAGGCTTTATTTCTTTCTTCTCTTTGAGAATCCCACACCTTCTCTTTTTGCATTCACGCCAGAGTGCCGCATGTTACAGGAGTGCACGGTGTATGTTTGTGTGTGTGTTTATCTTTAGTCTATTTGGCACTCTCGAGGCTGTGTGGGGTAGGTAAAGATTACAGTGATGCCTTATCTTTGCACTCCCTGCTGTGAAAGAAGTCATACTTTCAACCCTCTCCCACCAGCAAACACATGCGCGTGTGCACACACGCGTGCAAACGCACACTCAGGCACACTCAGGCACAATGCTTCAGAGAGTGATTATGTCTTTGAAGGGGGGGATGTAGGGAAGACAATGGTATAGTGGGTTGACAGGAAGTGAGCATGGCAGGTTTATATATGTGTGTATGTGTACAGTATGTGTGGCTGAGCTCAGGCTTGCTTTCTCTGAATATTGCCAAAGAATTAAGGAATATATAATCTCTCTCTTTCTCTCTCTCTACCTGTTTTCATTCCTGTCTTTGTCAGCTGAGTGTGCGTTCATTTCCATCCTGTTTTAATTTTATTCTTTTTTTAAACCCCCTTTTCACTTGTTTTTGTTCTTCCCCTCTCTTGTTCTTTCCCTCTCCCTGTTAGTTCTTGATCACAGTGTTTCAGTCTCACACGCTGCCTTGGTCCCCAGGGAGCTTTTATACCCTTTCAGAGAGTGTGTGTGTGTGTGTGTGTGTGTGTGTGTGTGTGTGTGTGTGTGTGTGTGTGTGTGTGTGTGTGTGTGTGTGAGAGAGAGAGAGTGCCTCCATGTGCGTTTCTTCTTCTGCAGTGCACTTGTCAACTGTGACTCATTACACTACCTCGAATAACAGAGGACAATAGCTATTCTCCAGCATTGCCTGTCCCTTAATGAGCAGCAACATGAAAAAGCAGACACATAATTCTTTATCGTTACCTGTCAGTGCCACTTTCCATCACTGAAATAACCTACATGATTAGATTTCAAGACAGTAACCTGTGACGTTACGGCTCTTTTTCTCACTTACTAGTATAAAACAAAATTAGTTTAATCTCAGTTTGCTTTAGAAACTTGTTGTGTTTCATGTGTTTATTACAAAAAGCCCTCCTGCTATACAAAAATGAATGCTTAGGGTTTTTTCTAAAGGAAAGAGGATGGCTGCTGTTTGGAAATTTTACATCATCAGCTGCCAGTTATGTTTCTGTATTAACTAACTTGAGAAATGACTTTTAAATGGCACATATTGCATCTGTCCTATCAAGCTATTTACACCTATTTCACATTTTGTCACCATTGTAATTAAAGTGTAATTAAAGTACTTTAAATCGCCCACTCTGCATACCAAAATGCATCGTTAACATTGGCTTAAGCAGCCGAGCATGCGTTTTGCAATTGTGAGGACTTTTGGTTCAACATATTGAAAATGTGACTTTTGTGGCTCCCCCACCTCTCAAAGGACTTTTGTGCCTTTTTCCAACAGCACTGTATCCAACAGCATTAGCTTGCTAATA
Source organism: Australoheros facetus (assembly GCA_030220045.1). Lineage (NCBI taxonomy): Eukaryota > Metazoa > Chordata > Actinopteri > Cichliformes > Cichlidae > Australoheros > Australoheros facetus. The sequence goes on along the minus strand of JASGAU010356680.1, from coordinate 858 downwards.
GTTACATTTATTATATTTCCATAGTGATAGTAGTTTGCCTACTCTTTATGCCTATTTTTGTGTATTTAATGAAACTGAAACAAGTGATTCAAAACTACAGTGAATTTTGTGGCATAAAAGGAAAATAATTCATTCCCTTTTTTTCCCCACTACTTCTCTGTCACTGTAACGCCAACCTACTTTTTCTTTCATATTCTGTGAAGTCATGCACAGATAATGCATTCCTCAAACAGCAGCCTCATTCTGGATAAACCTCCTAAATCTAAGCCTAAGGCGCAATCACCATATGGCAAATGTTTTACCGTATGACCAAAATCTGACATTCCTTCATTTCCACGTAAATAGTGGGGGGTTTTTTGTTTGTTTTTATTAACCCATGTTCACAAGTGGGTACACTTTTTCCCCCTGGTATCGGTAGTGTGGTGGTTAACACCGCTGCCTCACGGCATGAAGATCCTCAGTCTTTCTCTGTCGAGGTTGGATGTTTTCCCCGTGTCTGTGTGGGTTTTCTCTGGGTGCTTCTGCTTCCTCCAGCTGTCCAAAGACCTGCATGGAGTTAGGTTAATTGGTGATTCGAAATTCGCTGTAGGTGTGAATGTGAGCGTGAGTGGTTGTCTGTCTCTGTGTTAGCCCTGCGGCAAACTAAGGTGCCGTTTACACGAAGCCGTTTTCACTGGAAACGGTGTCGTTTTGATGCGTTTCGGCCTTGCGTTTACACGATGGCGTTTCAGAAACGATCCGCGTTTACACGATGACATGTGAAACGATGAAAACAATGTAGTTCCCATGCCAGGCCACAAGTTGGCGTTGGTTTTCTCTTTGCAAAGTTTGTTTATGCAAGACGCGCATGCGTGGAGT
>JASGAU010356677.1:0-11704 GCA_030220045.1 Australoheros facetus | reverse complement strand
TTAAAAGGGAGTTTTTCCTTCCCACTGTCACCAAGTGCTGCTCATAGGGGGTTGTTTTGACTGTTGGGTTTTCTCTGTATTATTGTAGGGTCTTTACCCACAATACAAAGCGCCTGGAGGCGACTGTTTGTTGTGATTTGGTGCTATATAAATAAAATTGAATTGAATTGAAGCATTTGGGGCTGAGGGGAGGGAGACAGGACAAAAGACACACTGAGCCAGAGATTAATCTTGTGGATCTTTGATCATTTCAGGATTTCTGCTGCCACCTCAACTGTGAAGCCTGCTGGACACTATGGACAAAAATGGACCTGACACTTGTTTCTACTGCAGAATGCTGTAGTTACTGGATAGAGCATCAAGCCCCATGCAGCCAACTGAGTAACTATACTGACTAACCAGACCAAAAACTAGCCTACAAAACTAAATAGGACACAAACTGAATCTCTGGAAGGATCAGAGGCCAGAAAATGGTCAGCTAGGAAGCAGCGCTGTGCAGTGATTTTTACACAATGGTAAGCTAAGTTGACGTCAACAGCAAATCTGTCACTCCCTAGATGGTGGACCTACAAGCCACAACACTATTCATCAACCACACACCATACTGGCTCACCAAGTTGACTCTTGTAGCCCACATTCTATCAAAATAAGATGCAGACATGAGACAAGGTAAGGCATAATATTTAAATGCCTTCCCATGAGGTGCATGCAGTAAGACTTCTGCCTGTATGGAACCAGACCACGGCAGAGGAGAACGAGAGCTGCAAGGCGTCTTTGCAGCTCTCACATCAGTCCTGAAGAAACAACTTTTTCAACAGAGCATCAACTCCAACTTTAAGCTACCTCTCACTCTACATAGAAAGAGTGAGCTCAAGAGTGAGCTTCCATAGAAAAGGGAGCTCAAATCATTTACGGCTTCCCCTGAGCTATCGCCGATCCTGATCCCATTAATCCCAGTCTTCTTTTTATGCAGGACGACTCATCAGGCACAAGCAGCGTACAGGAATAATGACCTGCTAGGACAGCACTGCACAGCTTGGCTGCACCAGTACTGGCTGGCTGTTTCTGCACAAAATGCACTTCAAATCTAATAAAGTCAGGTCCAAAAGTTTTTGGAAAAAGATACAATTTTGGTAATTTTACAGCTATTTTTATACACAGTCCCCCATTTTCAGAGGACCAGAGGAAATTGGACAAACATCATTTTGAATTGTTTTTCATACTTTGCAGTCAGTCTAGAAGCCACAGACATCACCAAATGCTGCCTTTCCTCAGTGGGAGCTCTATCAGGCTTTAGGTTTTAGCCGCTTTAGGTCGCTGTTTTTTTCATACGTATCTCTGCCTTCAGTCCTGCCTTCAGTGACTGCATCATTTGGCTGAATCTGAGCAGAGCGTGCAGCCCTTACACTTCAGAATTGATCCTGCTGCTTCTTTCAGCAGGCACATCAATAAACACTAGTGACCGGGTTCCACCAGCAGACACATCTCCATGTCATAGCATTGCCATGATTGACAGGTGATGTGGTATCCTTTGGCTCATGAGCTGCTTCTCTCTTTCTCCACGTTTTTCTCTTCTCATCATTCTGGTACAAGTTAGCATTAGTTTCATCTGCCAGTATTTTTCCATTCAGGGTGCAGCTGCTTGAACAACAATGTTCTGTGGGACATTATTAAAGACCGATCTGACTGATCTTTTTGGCAGAAGGCTTAAAGCCAGACTAGTCTATACCTGCATCTCGTCTACAGAAAGAAAAAGCAAACACCTGAGGAGTATTCAAATCAGGCAGTCCACTACGTTCTGTGGTCATGAAGAAAGAAAGAAAAAAGGTAATCTCATGGAATATGTCCCATTCATATCCATGCCATTTTGAGTTCTTAGGGTAATGACACATAGATTTGCAGGTGATGACAAAACAAACACAAGAAACATAACTACCGATATACCACAGAGAGTTACAACAAGCGGTAACAGCGTGAATATTAAAAACCAAAACTGAAACACAAACCCCACAGAGGGATCTGACTAGTGATAAATGAATAGTGGCAGAGCTTTAAAGCCTGTGTGTAGGATATCAGAGTGCAATACAAGTGTTCTGAAGTATTGTGCTGAGCTTTATATTCACTGGGAAATAATACAAAAATGTTATAAATGTTGTGGTAATAACTTTGCCATAACAATAACCAAAGTTTCTCATGTGTTTGTCCTGATCCTGGATCTGTGACCAGCACTCTGGGTTTAGTTACTGCAGTTTGGGAAGTTTGGAGTTTTATACTATTTGAGAGATATTTCTGGGTGTGTTTCTTTATATTTATATCTTTGTGTTTCTCATGTGGGGTTCATGGTTGTAGTCTGGTGGTATTCTGTTCCTTGTTTCAGTTTATTTCACATTCACAGTTTCCTCCCATTACATTCAGCTGTGTGTCCTGGTGTTTTCCACTGCCCCGTTTCCCTCAGTGTGTATTCAAACCCTCATTTGCAGCTGTTATCCTGTTGTGTTGTACTGCTTGTCCGCCCGTGTGATTACGGTTTGGATTACTGAACTCTGATTTTTTTCAGCCTTAAATAAAGGTTATTTTCCTGTTTGTTAAACGTGACTTGGAGCTGCATTTGTGTCTGATTAGCATGTAGCAGTGTTTCTGTGGTCATACCTCTGTGTAGACTATAGCGGTCATCCAAAACCTTTTGGTCGGTCTCGGGACAGACAACATAGCCCATAGGAACACCAGTATGGGAAGGACCAGTGATATGACAGAGGCACTGACCACGTTGTTTAACACTATGATGAAATAGCAGACCACCTCAGAGTTGGCTGACAGGAGGTTATACATGGCGAACAGCATCTTCAGCACACGGCTCTGACTGGAAAAGAACTCTCTGGTCTGTTCCAACTCCTCGATAAAAAACTGCCTGTAGGGACAGAAAGCACAATCATTACCACCAACTGGCATTTATTTAGTAATGTATTCATCACAATGCTTTCAGCAACTGAAAGAAATCATCTGAATTAAGAGAGTGGTTAAAAAAAGAGGGGATTTTTGTCCTGGTGCTCCATGAATTTCATAAAGTACCAGAGAGCTGAGTATAATGGCTGTGGGTCTGTGTGCTCCCAGCATCTACCTCTCTCCCAGCAGCTCACTCGCTGTTCGGGAGTGTCTGTGTTGTTGTTGGTTGGATAACTCTGGGACCAATCCCATACTGCTGGATGGGGGTTTTGGAGTTAGGAGATAATCACTGCTGGTGAGCTTTGGCTTGGTTTGGTTTGTGTCACCCTTGCTATCCTCCTCCAGGCACCTGAGAGCGAAACAAATCCTTATAAAAGGTGGGAAAAACATGGATTCACCTACAGAAATACAATCAATTTCAACTATTTAAATCCTGTGGCAACCTGCCTATTAACCACATGGATAAACCTAATGCACGACTGCCTTATAATGTATTTCTTATATTAGGGGTAAAAATGTAGTTTTGAGGTCACAGTGACCTTAACCTTTGAGTCCAAATGAAAATATGCGCCAAATTTGAAGTAATTCCCGTTAGGTGTTCCTGAGGTGTTCATGAGAACAGGGTGGACAGAAGGACACCTTAAACTGATGCCACTGAACACAGCTATGATCTCACTAGAGGCATAAAAACAAGAGCAAACCAATGTATTGCTCTCAGAACAACTCCTGTAAATGTGCTTCCACATTTACAGGAGTTGTTCTGTGAGCAGTGTCTTCTCCATGAGACTGACCACCAAACATAAAGGACACCATTCCACACAGACCTGTATCTGATAGGATCTTCTGCATCAGTCTCATCCAAACACGTCTCCAGTGTGCAGACTTCACTGCTCTGAGAGTCCTGATCATCTCTGGAGTCTGCTGTGGTACCACGCTGTCATCAGTGACACAGGCTCAAGTTAGTTACTTTATATATACACTTTATATATGTGTGTGTGTGCACACGTGTGTGCATGCATGTGTACGTGTGCTTGTGTGTCCATTTGCTTGTGTGTGCACACACGGTACAGTTTTTCTCTGTATTCACCTGTTGTATCTTGTGTATGATGAAGTAGCGTTCATTGCACAAAACATTAGAAATCTCTCTGTACTGCTTAGTAAGTAAATTAAGCCACTGAGTCAGTCCATCTACCATCGCCAACACTATCGCCCACAAGAAGTGCAGAATATCCAGGATCCTCTGCACCATCTCACCGTGACCTGCAGAGTGAAAGAAGAGGAGAGAAGAACAAAGTATCACATGATATACTTACACTTTTTCAGTACTTGAAAGGACTGTGCACACCTTGGGTAAATGGACTGGTTCTTATACAGCGCTTTTCTGCTCTACCTGAGCACTCAAAGCCCTTTATACAACATACCTCATTCACCCATTCATACAAGCATGTTTTCTATGCCTAAGTGTTTCTATCTAACATTCACACTTGGATGAACACATCAGAGAGCAACTTGGGGTTCAGTGTCTTGCCCAAGGATACTTTGGCATGCAGACTGGAGCAGCCAGGAATGAAACCAACAACCTTCTGATGATTAGTAGATGACCTGCTCTACCTCCTGAGCCACAGCGTCATCTACATACACTGTAGCTGTGTATTCCCTGTGCTCTCCGGTTTCCTGTTCCTTGTGTTTTTGGATCTTTAATCCATTCTTTTAGGAGGTTTTTAAATAAAATTCTCAGTTATTAACTCATTTATTAGAGCTCGCGTTGGGCTGACATTTCGTTCCGCCTGTATCTTGCCTCCTCAGTCTGCACACAGCTAATTGTGACACATTATGTGTAATAATGTGTCACAATTAGCATACAAAGTAAGAAAGTTAGTACTAATGAATATGATAAACTATACATAAAAAAATGACAATTAGATTACATTGTGAAAGCTAACTAATAACCTCGTTCAGCACCTATTTTTCTGCATGTTTTCTTGTAACATGAACGTGCTGTAAAACAAGAAAGACTTCATTTGACCGTACCTGTGGATGGGACACACACTACACACCATGAAGCTGGCAGAATGCTGATGGTCAAAGGTGGAGAAAGCAGAGACTGTGAACCTACCAGACTCCTGTTCCTTCGACTCGTCCGCCTCATCCTGAACAACAGGTTCCTCAAAAACATCATCGCCAGAACCTAGACATAATTACACACAAAGACTATAAATACAGGAATCAATATGCCTCTGTATAATCTGCTCTACCAAACCAATCGGTCGATGTGGATTTAGCTTCAGATTGCCTTCGAATAGCAGTAATCCTTTTTTCTTGGTTGCATATCTATATTCGGTTTTTGTTTTTACAACAGCATGTACCACTTTTTATTTCACAGGTTACCATATTAGTTGTTTTTATGCCTGGGGCAAATTCTGGGGTGTTGCAACAGGCTACTGGTAACACGGTGCCTAATGATATAACTTTAAGTTGGTACCCAGAGAGAACCCATGCAGACACGGGGAGAACATCAATACTGCACACAGAAAGCCCAGATGGTGGATTCAAACCCAGGACCTTCTTGCTGTGAGGTAGCAGTGCTAACCACCATGCTACTGTCTAATATATATATATCTACATATAAATTCTTTATTTTTATTATTCTCTTTTTTTTGCCACATAACTAGTCTTACACTGGTTTGTTGTAAAAAAAAACACAGATCAAACAAGACTACCAGCTTGTTTGTAGGAAAATTGTTAATACTCATTTTATAAGATCATTTTCTTTTTCCAAAATATTTAATGATCGGTACAACATCAGCATCTCTCCTGATGCCACACCAATCTGTCTTCCACTCTCTTGCTCCACTCTCTGCTTACTCATGAACAAGACCCCAAGATGCTTACTCTCCCACTTGGGATTGCTTGCTATAGATGAAGCACCCCCTCTAGTCCCCTTTCTTAAAGAGAGGAACCACCACCTCTGTTTGCCAATTAAGAGGCATGACCTAGATTTCCAAACAACATTGCAGGCTCAGCCAATCAACCAAGACAGCCTCTCAGGAAACTTGAGAATTTCAGGGTGAATTTTATCCACCCCACGGGCCCTGCCCTAGGAGGGTTAGAGTTTCCCCAGCTGTTTAACTACCTCAGATTCTGCTATAGAAGCCATGTCAGTGGAAGTGAGGAGATTCTCAAACTAATTATTCCATCATCAGAGTATATCCTCAGTTGGAGTCAGCAGGTCTCCATCCCCACTGTATACAGTGGGAGCAGAACAACGCTTCCCCTTCCTGAGTCACCTGACGGTTTGCCAGAACTGTTTCAAGACTGTTTATTATGTTTCCAAGTTTGGTAATCCAAGTTTGGCCACCTGCATCTCCAGAGTCTACAGCCAGGCCAGCTGCACCTTCATCTCTTTGGCCGTCAGAGCCTGTGACAGCACCTCCTGCTCTTCTGTCGCCTCAGCCTTCACCGTCTGCAGCTCCAGCACCTCCATCTTCAGCGCCTGCACTGCCCTAGTCATTATCGCCTGCACCGCAAGTGTCTTTACAGTCACCCCAGTTTGCTGCAATGCTGCCACAGGAGCTGTCTGCCACAGTGCCGTCTTCAGAGCCAGCAGCTGCAGGATCCTCTGCTCCAGAGGGTCCTGCTCCATCTGATCAGGTGGATTCTGCTTCGTCTGTGTCCCATCCTGTGAGACCCACCAAGCCACCTGAGGCGTCACGTTGCTTCCTCTCTCGGCCACCTGCCGGGCTTCCTAGGGGGGTTTCCTCAACGACGTTGGCCACCTGCCATCTCCAGAGAATCTTTGCTGCTCGCCACCTGGCTGGACTCCAAGGCTCCTTCACCTTCTCCAACGCTGCACCCCACAGATCATCGGTTGCCGCTGCCAGTCCCGCGGCCGGCCTATCGATATGCCTCTGGTCCCGAGGTCGGCCTCCTGAACTTCGTGGTCTGTGCCGCTGGCCACCTGGTTGTCCTCCTGGACTGCTTTTTTTCCGCCACTGGCCACACAGTTGACCCCCTGACTATCTTTGTCACGCGGGCAGTTGCTTGCTCTGTTTTGTCTCCTCCAGAGTATCTCCATCTTTGCCGCTGGCCACACTGCCGGCCACTGGAATTCCTTCATTGGTCGCCGCCGTCAGTCCCGCGGCCGGCCTATTGATATGCCACTGGTCCCGAGGTCGGCCTCCTGAACTTCGTGGTCTGTGCCGCTAGCCACCTGGTTGTCCTCCTGGACTGCTTTTTCTCTGCCACTGGCCACACCGTCGGCCCCCTGAAAGTCTTTGTCATGTTGTCAGTTGCCTGTTCTGTTTTGGCTCCACTGCTGGCCTCACGGCCAGCCTCCAGAGTATTTCCATCTTTGCCGCTGGCCATGCTGCCGGCCTCTGGAATTCCTTCATCGGTGCCGCCGGCTCCTGAACTCCTTTGCCCCCATGGCAGGCCTGAGCCCCTGAGTCTGGCCCCTTGGCCTAGGCGACCTCCTGACCAGCCATGTTCCCTGATTGGTGAAGGTGGTCTTCTTTGGACTAATTGTTGTTTTGGACTGTTTTGCCCAGCTTTGTGCTGTTTTTCGTTCTGATTCTGGTTCCTTGTTTGGATCTCTGGTTCTATTTGGTTTTGTTTTGGTCCCTCCGTCCTGGCCTCCCTCTGCCCACCCGGGGTTGGGTTTTTGTTTTGTGGCTGTTGGGAACCAGCCTTTAAGGGGTGGTACTGTCACGGTCCCTGGGTCTTGGACCCAGGGTTTCTGAATTTTGTGGGATATCTAGGGGTTTTCTAGTGTTGATTATGTTTTGGTACTCTTCTTGTCTCCATTCCTGTAATTAGCTGCCCTCCCACCTGTTGCTTGTCTGCTTGTTACCTTGTGTGTGTATATAATTGTCAGTCTTCCTTCTGTTCTTTGTCACATGCTCCCTCATGGCTGTGTCTCTGTTTGTTTGAGCTTCTGTTACTGCTGCACTTTATGGTGGTTCACGAGATCTCAGCAATAAAGCTGTTCCTTAGCTTATCTCGCCTTCTGAGTCCTGCATTGTGGGTCCATTCTTCTTTTGGGTTCAGTTTCTACTTGGCACTTTCAGCATTCACACTGCTTCTGTTATACCTTGAAATTGTCATGGTTCTGGGCCGTATGCTCAGTTTTTTGTGTTTGGTTCTGTTTTCACTGGGTTTTGTTATTTTCTAGTTTTGTATTGGTCTTCCTTATTCATCTTAGTTCTGGCCTTATCAGTTGTGGTTTTCTACTTCCCTTTGTTCCCGTCTCCCCTGTGTCTGTGTTTCTGTCTTTTTCTCTGTTCCTTGGTCCATGTTTAGTTTTCCTCTGTGCCAGCCCCCTGTGTTAAGTCTGTGTGTACTTTGTTTGGTGTTTCCTGTTTTATTTTGACAGTCTTGTGTTCCCTGTGTGTTGTGTGGAGTTTTGCTTCCTGTGTTTCATTAGTATGATGTTGTCCACCTGTTCTCCCCAGCTGTTTCCTGTTTTCCCTCGTCATTCCTGGTGTATTTATTGTCGGCGTCCTCCCTCATGAAGGTGTGGTTTTGTTTCAGTTCTTCCGTCTGACCATTACTTCAGTTTTGTTAAGTTTACCTAGTTTGTGTATTTTTGGGATCATTTCTGTAAATAAATCATCACCTACATTCAGTCCTGTTTTGGAGTTCTGCATTTGGGTCCACCCTGCTCGCCAGACCGCTCACACATGATAGAAATGGTTTCAATCAATTCAATCACAGCAATCTTAGCTTTTCAATGATATGTCACATGCTTACACACACAAATAACTGTAACTGTACAGTTGCTAACAGTTCGATCAGAGACAAGAAAAGTGCACGTCGTTCTCCATCACACACCTCTGTAAATTATAATAGTTCTCTGTTCTAGTTTACACCAATTTTGGCATTTGATCCAACATCTTTGTAAAAAAGGATAAAGGAAATCTAACCTTTTACTGAGAGCTGCTCGTGTGAATCAGCTCTTTGTTGTGTGTCCGTCTCTTTTCTCTCAGTTCTCTTCAGCCGACTCTGACGTTCTCTCAGAGCTGTTTTCACACTGGTCACCCATCCCTGGTACGCCAACTGGGAGAGACCATTTCAAATCATCAACACATTATGCATACAGCACAGTGTGTGAGGTAAAGTGTCTACACTGAACACTGCACATAAAGTTCTGTGTGTTTTTGTCTGTGTGCAGAGGTTGTGTCTGACCACCTGGCAGGCAGTCTGTTTCTGGGGCTTCTGTTCTTCAGACTGTAGTTCCTCTTCATCCTCGCTGTCTGATTCAAACAGGTAATACTCTCCTGAGTGGAGCACTGCAAGTAGAGAAAAAAAGAAAACAGTTAAATCTTTGGAATATCAGCATTTAGGTTTAAATTTATATTAAATGTTCAGTTGTGAACAAACATACATTGTACCACAACACTATCAGATCAAATAATGTATGTAATGTATGTAACGTTCAAACAAACTATATAAAAATGTAAATTCATTTATTAAATTAATGACAAGGGGCTAAATGTGTGGGTTAGAACTACTTTGCTGGCGATAAGGACACACAATCCAAAAATGTTAAAAACTGGGCGCCCGGCTAACAATCATGGAAAAAGAAAAGTAGAGTCTGCACACGAGCCAAAGCTCCTGAATGACTTAATATAACACCATAATGTAAGGTTTCAGACACAGAGGACAGGAAACACGCTGTAGATACACACCCACATCTAATCGTGATCATGTGATCGTTTATGCCTATCAAGAAGAAAGAAACTCTTCCATATAAGCATGTGCGCATAATCATATATTATATGAATGATGGAAAAAACTATATATCATTATCATAAAAATATGGGCAACAAGTCAAAATAGAGTAGATTGATTAACAGATGAAAAACAGCCTGTAAGTCAATATGCACAAGGTAATGTATATGATCTTATTAATGTTAAAAACATAAAAAAGAAACCAAAACAGCAGAACAGTGCAGACATCACAGTCATGAGAATAAACAAACATCTAGCAATGGCACGGGCAACAAATAAATAGATCAAAGCCTGTCATACGAATGCAGACAGCAATCGACTCAAAGACGAACCGACAATAAGAATTTACAGAAAAGGTCTCAAATCAAATTCTTCAGTAAGTCCACTGGGGGCTAAAGTGTCTAAATTATAAATCCAGAACACTTCTCTCTTTAATAAATGAGCTTTCACATCACCGCCCCAAAGATGTGCTTTAACAATATCTAAGAGAAGAAACACTGTGAGGCCTGAGTGCAATGCAACCACATGGCCACTTAAGTAAATAAATAACATCATTAGTTTGGCATGTAATCACGCCTTTGATATTAAACATGTTACCTGAACAGGATGATTAACAGTGGTAGTTTGAACAATAGACAGATTAGAACATAAAATAGCTTGCTATGCGGATGACGTACTCTTATATTTAACCAAATTAGAGACCTCATTGCCTGAAGTAATGAAATTTCTCAGTGCTATTGGCCCATTGTCAGGATACAAACTGAATATAGAAAAGACAGAAATTATTTCCTACGGTCACTTTTCTGAACAGCTCAAAAACGCATACCCATTTAAATGGAATACAGAATCAATTAAATATCTGGTGGTCATATTGCACAAAGATTTATCAAAACTCCTAGAGAAAAATTATACCTCCCTTTATAACAATATTAAAAAGGATCTCGAGGGATGGAGCCACATACCTTTCCTTAATCTAAGTGCCAGGATTGAAATTATAAAAATGAATATACTACCCAGATATTTATATTTATTTCAAACACTCCCAGTTAACCTTCCAAGGCAATATTTTGTAGAATGGGACGAAACCCTATCGAGATTCATCTGGCAAGGACGAAGACCCCGCATTCGGTTTAAAACCCTACAACTACCAAAGGAGCGGGGAGGCTGGGGCTTACCATCTCTCAAAAACTATTTCTTATCCGCCCAACTTAGAGCTCTGCTTTACTGGTGCGACCCACTGTACGAAGCTCAATGGAAGAATATTGAATGTAGATTAATAGCAGACACTCCCATACAGGCCATACTGGCAGACAATAAGCGCCTAGAAACTATAAACAGATTAGAAAATCCCTGGATAAAATCAATACTCACAGTATGGAAAGAACTAATAAAACTGTACAAATTGGAAAAGGCTATCAAAATCTTGGGGTGGTGTGCATATGACTCAAATTTTACTCCAAATGGTATAGACTCCCGATTTAAGTTCTGGACCACAAAAGGCTTAACAAATTATTTTCAGCCAATACAAGATAACCAAATAAAAAGTTTCCAGACCTTAAAAGAAAAATGTAATTTGGAGAAGCAAGACTTTTTCCAATATTTACAGTTAAGAAATTACTATAACCATGAAATTAAACAAAGTGATGGAGATGAATATAACCCCCTAGTTCAACTTTTTATAAAGGGATATAAATCAGAACTTTCCAGGGGCATAATCTCACAACTATACAAAAGTATACATAATCTGAAAAACTGCTCAACAAAATACATTAAAGACAAATGGGAGAAAAAGGGGGCCTTAATCATAACAGATGAGGAATGGGAGCAGATTTGTATATCACAGTGGAGGAGTACAAGATCCCACACCTGGAAAGAATATTGCTGGAAAAATGTGTCACATTACTTTTTACCCCCTTCTCAAAGTGTGCATTATTCAGGAGGCACTGCCGATTGCTGGAGAAAATGTGGCTTCCAGAATGCCAATCACTATCACATCTTCTGGGGTTGCCCAAAGGTTCTGAATTACTGGAAG
>JASGAU010356674.1:0-11766 GCA_030220045.1 Australoheros facetus | reverse complement strand
CACACACACACACACACACACACACACACACACACACACACATAATATAAAAATTGGAGAGATAGTAATAGATATAAAATATAATATGAGATATGTCAGGTAAGACAGTGTTGTTACACTTGCTAGGTCATTCATTTTTAACATCCATGTACCTTTTTAGAGCAGTTTTATATGTGTAGTAAAAGTAGGCCAGTGAGGTGCAGTAGCCAACTTGCTGGCAGCTAACAAAATGAATAAAATTTAAAAAAAGAAAAAAAAAGAAAAAGACATGCTTGTGATCAGGCCCAATGGAGGTAAACTTTAATATAGTGGCTTCACCTACAGTAATCCTAACCCTGAAGTCCATTCATTTCTTAGCTGGAGCCCTGCTATCATTCAGTGTGAGAGCCAGCCAGTCAGATGTTCAGTCATGTGGCATTTCCCGACCTGAGACAGTCCAGGAGCTTTCTAAAACTAATCAATTGTGACTTCAGAGCTATCTGCTGGTCATAAGGGCATGGCTGCTGGCCCAGGTGTGTGTCTGTGTGTGAGTGCATAACATCTGAATGGATGACAGTTAACACATCCCACCAAACAAACGTTGATTGATGAGACAGCAGCTGCTCTGATGTTTCAGAAGCTGGAGGCAGGCCTCGTGTACACGTATTCACACTGGGCTTTCCAGTTTGCTGTGGCAACAGCAACATGCAGTAAGTTGTTTCCAGTTTACTGATGTGCTTAACTCAGGTTCTTCATTTAACTTTCATCACCAGCTTGTATAGCTTCACACCCAGATATAAACAGGGTTCTTCAAGGGTGTTCATTCATAGATGCAAATCACAACAGGAGCTTTGGATTCTTGGGATCCAACTTGGATCTCTGGAATATCTGAGAACCCGTCAGTTCAGTGATTGACATTTAAAGAACCTTCTTGCAGAACTCTTTTTGGTAAGGGTGTGTTAAGAAATCATCCAGCCCTGGCTCATTTACCCGCATGGCTGCCTGTGTTTACAGTGCAGCCAGCTGACCCTGTAAAGGCTGAACCATGAAATAATTGCCAGAAAATTTGAAATAGTTGAAAATGGCATGTTTATTGAACCTCCTGATAAATAAAAAGCTAAATTAAATAAAATATAAATTTGCATGCAATGAGTTTTAATTTGTATCACATTGTTACATCTGGCATTTTTTTTTTTTTTTTTTGCAATTTATTACTTAAAATTGTATTGCACACATTATTTTGGTTTTTCAGGGAAAAGATTAAACTGATGATGTAGAAGTCTAAAAAAACCCTCACGTATCAAATATGATACACTTGGTGTTAAAGGGTTAAGACAGATTCCAGTGAGGAAAGAAGAGCAACTGCTACCCCCACATCCAAACACACACTCATACACCACACATAACCGCAACATCCTGCCATTTGCCCCCCTCCCCTTTTTTTCATTCCCTTCCCATTGTTTCTCTTTATTATTCCTTTTCTAGATGCTTGCAAGTTATTCCTTCAGTGTTTTTTTTTTTCTAGCTCCTGTTGTAGGAATGTGTGTGGCTGGAGACTAAATACTGACCTGCAGTCAGAACAAGAACCAAAACTGAGCTGTCAGCTGGACTGATCTGAAGAAGCTGCTCTCTGAATGACCCCAATAGTTAGTGGCCAGTTGGCCTCTCTGTGAGCCATTTGGTTTTATTTCTAAACTTCCCGTTGTTTTTTACAGCATCCTTGCTTTGCTTGTCTCTTGTTGTGTCTTTGCCCCACCCCCACCCCCACCCCAGAACAACAAACCCAAATAGTGGCTATAAACTTCAGACTTGTTTATGACACAGGTCTGTTTGATCACCCCATGGTGAACTCCACCAACAGACACCACTTTTCTCTCTTCTTGAGGCACAGAACAACATGACCCCAACTTCACCCTGCCCAACCTGCCCTTTGGATGGCCTCAATTGAACTGCAGTCTTTTTATGCTGCTGTCCACCATTTACAGAGCTATTTAACACTTCCTCTATGCCCCATTCCCAGCTTTACCCCTTCATTTAATTTTAATGACCTCATTACCTATATGGTTTGACTCAGCACAACATTTGGGTTTAGGCTTCCTGGCAGCTAATATAAAGTTTTTTATCCAAGTTCCCAGTATCTGCAGGACAACACGACAATGTCCTGAGGCACATTTGCAGTCAGGGCAGGACGTGGACAAGGAAATCAGGTTGGTGGAGTTAGTCACAGGCTTTTGGTAACAATTTTTATTTCTTACATTTGTTACTTTTGTTTCATTCTGTTACTCTTGTCAGGCACTTTGTAATACTGGATTTTGAGAAATGCTATATAAATAAAGTTTTTTTTAAAAACATTTTATAAAATCTGGGCAAGGCATTGTCAGCTGAATATTTTTTTTGATCAGCTGACACAAGTTTGTATCAGTCGTTTGAGGGAATGACAGTCTGTGCTGAAGGCTAAAAAGTTTGACTCAAACATCATGGGATGACTGTAGTTTAGTGTTATTATTTATTAATATTTGGCTCTGTTGAGACTGGCACATCCAGATGATGTAGATGTCACATTCAGCTTTGCTTTTTAAATTGGAAATGTTCAAAATGTGGTTTGCGGTCTTCTGTTCTGCTGAAGAACTAATGGACCAGGTTATGTGAAGCTTGGATTTAGTTCCTGGGATTACGAAGTCCCTGAAGTGAAAAGGAGTCACTAGCCAGCTGACTCTAGTCTACCCCACATTCGTTGCCCACTATAACAATAAAGCAAGGGTCAAGGGACAATTTCTGCCTTGCCACCCACATTCTGACCTCCAACATGATCTCTTCTTACATCCTCACTCTCTTCTTCATAAAATCCATCTCATCAAGTTATGATTGTTGTGGTTTGACCTCAGTTGTAACACAGTATAATTTCATTGATTGGAGCCAGTTTAGGATGCCCCTGATTCCTTTAGAGCGAAGTAAAATAATCTAAACATCTTTTCTGTCTTGCATTTCTCCTTCCACTCATATGTGGCTTAGAAGTGCACAGTAATTGTAACCATCTCTCTTTCTTAGTGTCTCTGGTTGGGCTGGCACAAGGTTTGCTGTTGAGATTTTAATCTGCTCACGAGCCATCTGCCACTGTTGTTGGGTCGCTAGTCTCTGGGATTAAATTGGATGCTGTGTGGCATATGAGATGTTCTTCATGCAAAGCAAGATACACACCTCCTATGGCACGCATACTTATCCAGCCACAACAAAACCAAACGACACATTCTGCTGAGTAAATACTGTCGGTGCACACGTGTTCAGCAATGTAATGAAGAGGGAGGAATGTGGGCCACTGCCCTATATCCCAGCAGCTCAGATTGCCAAAAGACTCCACCACCTGTAAAGGTCCTGACTATTGCAGCATCAATGGAAATGAATTGGCCAACAATTGATTTACAGCCCTCCCCTCATGAGCTGAGCCCCTGGTGCTCATTGATTTGTGCCTCCTGTCCACTGTGACTGACAGGTGTATGCTTAGTTAGACCCAATCACAGGCCAAACTACTTCAACATGACAGAGGTTGAATTTACTGCTAAATTTCAATAGATTCATCAGTTTTAGGACAGCTGCTTAGATAAACTGATACTGATACAATATCTGTGTCTAAGAAAGGGCCAGTGGATTTTTAAAGTCCACTTGAGGAACTGGGTAGTTAAGCTTGGTGTATATATACTTTGGTTTGAATCCATGCCAAAGGTATGCTGTAGGTATTGGCAGATACCCTCTGCCTAAGCTTGACATTCACATTCCTGGAAATGAACCCACTTGTTTTGTTTTTGTTTTTTTAAACAATGATTTTACCTGTAACTGTGCAAGATAGGCAGGGTTAACCTAAGGACTAACCAGAGCACCGGGCAAAAACTTGTGCAAGCCTGAATTTATTCCGTCTTCTTGGTGTGTGTGTGTGTGTGTGTGTGTGTGTGTGTGTGTGTGTGTGTGTGTGTGTGTGTGTGTTTTATAAAGCTGTTTTTAATAGTGCAAAGATAATGTATGAGATCTTTATTCCTGGAAACAAAAATCAAATTTAAAGCAGGCCCTGCAGGCTGTGCAGTTCTCGTTTGTGTAGCTTGCTCTGTCAATCCCAGTCAGTCGGTTTCTTTTTTCTTTTCTGCATTATAGGAGTTTCACTATATCTGAGATGTTAGACACTACCTGCTCTCAACTAATTTGACAGGTCCCTTGTAAGGATAAGTAGGCTATGTTTAAATCCCGCTGCTTTTGCCAGTTTGTCCATTAAATATACTCTTGTATGGTGTTATGTAGCTGTTATGTTTCCCTCTCATTTAAACAACTAGGAAGTTAGTTGCCAAGACGTTTTGTCTGTTCTCCATAGATATTTACCTATAGAGAGAATATGGAGAGGGGTTTTCAACCTATGCAAATGTGCTCCTGTGTAGTCCTCCAACAGCAGAACGAACAGCACGTAGCTCCACTGTGTATACGCTGAATGTTGATTGGTTGACAAGTGTGCCAGAACAGGGAAGAGTGGGGGCAGAACAGCAAAGATCAAAAATCCAATATGAGGGGCAGAAACAGTGGCTGCAGTGGACACTTGTCATTGTTTTTGAACACTCTGTTTCACTTCAGCCCTGTGAATGTTGTAACTTAACAAACTATTCTGACATTGTGTTTGTTCAATGTTATGCATAACACAAATGGCACAACGGCATTTTTCCCGGGGCACCCGGGTGGTTCAGTGAAAGGGCGGGCGACCATGCATGCCGCGAGGCGAAGTGCAGGCAGCGCAGGTTCGAGTCCCGACCTGTCACTCTTTGCTGCATGCCTTCCCCCATCTCTTTTCCCACCTTCCTGCCTCTCTACACTGTAAAGTTGATATGTGATATTAAATCACTGCAACAATTTAAATGCAAATACGATATTTGTGTTTAACCTCATGGATTAGATTGTCCTCAATTTTCTTTGCTGAGTCCTTTCTTACTTTTATTCTAGCAAGTTAGTGTGATTTTTTTTTCCTCCTTCTCATTTAAACAGCTAGGAATTTAACTGCAATATTGCCAGTCCTTTGCAAAAATAGAAGAACATTATCACACTATACCTACCCAGAGATTTGTGACCTGATTTCATTCATTATCAGAAACCTGTTGATCTATAAAGACCTTTAACATAATTAGTTATAAAATGTATCACTTTTTACACAGATGGACAATTTAGTAAAGTTTTAATAGAACACGTTCTTCTTTATCCCATTACTTTCTCTTTTTTTACCTTCCAGCAGCAGCAGTGTAGCTGGGCGGGCATATTTCTATGAGTGTGTGTGTGGCTGCTAGTAAAATAGTTCAACCCACTGATTGGGAGGAGTAGAAAAAACCAAAAAACTACCAGTTGGCCACAGGTCATGCAGAACATCATTAGTGATGAGTGTCTGAAAGCTGTTGCAAACATTGCCATCAAAATACAGACACACAGCCCTACAGATATCAAGATATGACTTTAGTATATTAAGCACATGTGCAGTAGCAGCCATTTCCTCTCACCTTAGTCAACTATGTCAAAGAGTCTCAATGAAGAGTCTCTTACCTTAAGAAGAAAAAAAAAAAGCATGTGCTAGCTATGGGACTTTGCCTAGACTTTTTAACAACTAAACTACTTTTATGGCTGCAGCTGCAGATGAAGCTCATTGTGCTTTCCACACTGTGTCCCTGTAGGATAACTCTCAAGATAAGTGTTGGCTAGAACTCCAGTCTGCTGGATAATGACTTGTAATAGGAATAGTTTCCTGTGGTATCATTATGGGAACATGGCTGCTGTCTCTTTTGTCCCCCAGATGCTCCACTTAGCTCTAGGAGAACATGACCTAATGTCTCTCACTGAACCACTTCTCTTTTCTCTTTTCTCACCTTGCAACTGCTAACTTCTCGTCTGGCAGACTTCCGCTTACATATTTGCTTCTTTGGGCCAGTTCAGCACCTCTGCACTTTATGTAGTTGTAAGTAACGTGTAAAATGGATATAAACCGTTAAATGTAAACAAAGCCTTCCTAGTAAAGTTAATATATAATAATTCTCTCCATACCATTAGATGGACTGATTGAAGGGAAAGCAATCACTGACCACTCAGGTGTAAATACTTGACAGATGCTGAGCTTTTAACTCATGGAAATTAGTGCTGAGCTAATCCTGATGGCTCTCCTGTCTGCTGTGATCATACTACAGTATTTACTGTACGACTGCTGGTGATCACAGGCAGATCATTGGCTGGTATCATCTGCTCTGACAGATACATAATTACATTGTACTGTAAATGGGAATGGAAGTGGAAAAGCTGTCATTGCTGGTGTAGCTGTTTGAAACATGGATCTTCACCCTGAACCAGCAGTAGTTTTGTGTTGCTGAGGGCACTCCTTATGCTGTTTCGGAAGTGATGTCTATAAAATCTGTGGCTCAGGCTTGGATTACATTGGGTATGAGCACGAGTTTGACAACACTACATCAGTGTGTGGAGATTTATTTTCCTGATGGAGGAAGGGTCTAATAAAGAGTTCTTTTAAAAGGAAAATAATGCATCAGTGCAGCAGTGAGAATTCTGCATATAACAAACATGATAATTGGCTTCTGAAGTTCCTGGAAAACATTTTCTGCAGCCTGTAAAGCTTTATATTTATAGTGTCCATCTAGACAGTTGCATTTTACACAGCACACTTCATTCACTTAACCCCGCCACACCCCCTTGTTTTTCCTCTGTCTCTCCACATAATGACACTTGAGGACCACAGCTTGCATTTCAGCAGCCAGCATGTGTAAGAGCTTGTTCCTCCACATTAGATGATTGGCTCAGCGTAGTGCATGTATTGACCCACCATTTCTGCACATCCATTAGTGCGACTGTACTCAGGCCCACTTAATGCCCAGCTACAACAAACATGGCCATCAATAAATATAGCCGCCTTTTTACGCGGCACACAGTGAGCTACTGTCTGCCCGTGAGGGCCTAATGTGTTCAGTGGTTTGTCTAAAAAATAAGGCCTATCAGACGACGGGCTGGTCAGGAGAGTGGCAGCAGCTAGTCATGGTGTCTGAAGCTGGCAGCCTGACCTAATGCTACCATGCATACAGGAAGCAAAGGCAGGAGTGTTTCTTCCAGCCATCTGAGCTCTGATTTTGTGTAACACCAGGGGTCAGTCAGCAGGCAAGCAACAAGATTATCTGAGAAACAGCATGGCTAAAGAGGATTTAGTGAGCTTTACTTGTGTGTATCTGTGACTGATGCAATCACTTGTGATACTTTTGGATAAAACTATTTAGAAATTTCAGCGGTGACCCAGGTTCTTCAAAGCTTTGACTGTTGTAATTCATATTCAAATTAGGACTGGATTTTTTTTTTTTTTAATGTATTAGCACAAATATACCAAAACAACCCCTGGTGGAAACCAACCAATAAACAAAAAGTGTTTCATTAGACTTCAGCAGGAATAAATATTAGTTATTCTCAGAGCACGCACATCCAATATTAAAAGGGTGCAGGAACAAAAACAGTTACAATAGTGGAAGAAGAAAGTCCGCACACCAGAGCACTCCTGGAACAAAATTTATTACAAAAAGACCTTCTGACAGTCGGTAACGTTTCGGGCGACCATCCCCTTGTTCAGACTACTTATTCTCAGACTGGGACATTTAATTTCTGTCACAGACTTCCAACTGTTGTTACCAGTGCTGAGACAGGTCATGTGACTGTTTGAGGAGGTTACAAGGTACATCTGTGCAAGCAAGCTGTTTAAAAAGAATGATATCTAGTTACAGTCTGTGTTCCAGAATAAGTTTGTTTTTTTTAAATACTGAAATTTACTGAAATTTCAACCCATAAAATTATATTTTGAGGTGATTTATTTGTAAATATACTATAAAGATAAACCAGAACGTACTCCAGAACATTATTTTTTTCAAATTTGTACGCATAGTATAACTATCTCCTTAAGCTTTATATTTATGCACCAAGTAGCTGCACAATACAAAAACCACCTGAATAATAATGTGTGGCAGCTCTGATCCATTGAGACATCGATGCGGGATCTTGCGGGTTGTGCTGTGGTGTATGGCATGTGGTTTTGTTTGAGCCCGTCCTGCAGATACTCGATGAGATAGGAACCTGAGTAAAGTGAATAAAGTTGAAATAGAATAACATCCACGTCATGTAATGCTGAGGATTGAGATTGTAGATTAAACACTGCTTACGGTCATTCAAAATACATAATACATAAGGCAATGAGTTCATGAAGTAAAGTGATTTGGGAAAATCTGTGTTTTTTGGGTTTTTTTTTAGGGGAATTTTTGTGTTTTATACCTATAACTCATTCTTTGTCACTGCAAACCAGTTGCACTTCCTAAATGAGAAATATGATTCCACTGTAATATGTTCTATACCCTTACTCTGTTTTTACTGTGAACATACAGTACCAGTCAACTGAACGAGGTAGTAGAGAAAAAAGGGAGCTCAAAGGACAATTTTGGGCTTCCTATTAAACACAGAAGCCCAGGAGCTTGTCTTGTTACTTGTCTTCATAACACACTGACGTGTTGTTTAGGGAATGTTTATTAACAATAGTTGCTGGTAAACATGCATCTTATTTTCAGAATAGAATAGAGGGATCCATGCTTCATCAAGTCACATGGTCCAATCAGATTCAGGTGCCTTCAATGACCCATAGGACCAACCATTATCACAGAATATTACATATATAATATTATTCAACTGTTCACATCACAAAATTAGCTAGCTGGCACGGTATTTATCATTAGCAAGCTAATTAGCATTAACAAGCTAATATAGCAAGCTTATATATAATTAGCAAGGTAATGATAATTAGCCTCCAACCCACACATGCGCCAGGCTGAATTTTTTTTCTGGCTAGAACCCTACAACTCATTGTTCAGTTTGCTTTATATGGGATTAACTGCTGCTGTTCCTTATACCCGCCACATAAAGTAATAACTGTCCCAAAAACCTTGGAGAAGAACCCTCCTGATTGTGATTGAAAGCAAATTCTTACCTGTTCCAGAAAGGGTTTTTGAGCAAGCAAAGTAACCCCTTAACTGGCCAGGGCCCGGTGAAGGGCCGTTTGTAGTCCCCTTTATATGGCAGGCTAGACCCTCCCATTTTTACTGACACCTCATTCGGCCAATCATGTAACTAGCTGCACTAAATCACATGACAAAGCTACGTGACGCCCTCTGATTATCATTGGCTCTGGGAAACCCATTTCTTAACATGATTGGCCGAATGAGGTGTCAATCAAAACGGGCGGGTCTAGCTTGCCATATAAATGCACTTCATTCGGGCGGCGGACCAGACGCGGTCAGTTAATAGGCTATGAAATGGGTTGTTCAGAGCCAATAATAACTAGAGGGTGTTACGTAGTTTTTTTCAGGTGATTTTTTTGCTGCCATTTAAGGGGTTAATGAACATTCTAACTCTTGTTACCTAGCTTTATTACATCATGTTGATTAATTAATCTGGTCTAAACAGTCTTAATATGACTTTATTAGGGTTAATTTCGAGGTTCATATCAGAGTCCCAGATTCAAAATAGTGACTGATTTAGAATTGTTATTTGTCAGCCATAATAAAGTCCCAGTCAAGTTTCAAGATTCCCGCAGTCAATTTCAAAATAGTGATTGCTGTAGCCTTATTTGTTAGGCGTAATGAATGTATGAATAACACCTAATCACTTTGCATAGTCTCTTCCTCAAAACAGGCTACACATGCAGACTGCTTTTAGAACTGGAGAAAAAAAATGTTTGCACACAGGCATTACTTTACATAGATATATACATAAACTCCACATTGAGCGTTAAATTGTACGTCAGTGTCACCGCCATATTGTATGTGGCCAAAATAAACATAGAGATGCATAACTCTGGTGCTTCATGGTGGTCAAACCATTTTACAGTCAAAACTGGATCATATATACAGTGGCTTGCAAAAGTATTCATACCCCTTGAACTTTTCCATATTTTGTTACATTACAGCCACAAACATAAATATATTTCACTGGAATTTAATGTGAAAGACCAACACAAAGTGGTATACAATTGTGAAGTGGAACAAAAATTATACATGATTCAAAACATTTTTTACAAATAAAAAACTATTGGTGACTATTCTGAGAAACGTGAAGCTAGAGACACCAGCAACCATAGCTGATTGTCGTCTAGGGGCCAGAGCAAGCAACACTGAAGTAAATCTGAAACTGCTAGCTAAGGATAAACATAGATTTTGTAAAATTCATGCCGGCAGTAATGAAACCTGGTTGCATCAATCAGAGAACACCAAAATTAATGTTGAGTCCCTGTAATTTTGCCAAAAAAATGTCAGACTCTATTTTTCTCCAGCTTCCTCCCCTATTGGAACAGCAATGGCATGTGTTGCCTTTAAACAGCTGTTTATTCTAGTTTACACATCTGATTTATCACACAGACCTGGTTACAGTTGGATGAATATGCTAGTTTAAGTTAATCAACACCCAGAGTTATACTAACTATCAGAATCTTCAAGGCACAGGCTGAGGAGGAGGAGTGGCTGCAATCTTTGGACAATACTAAGAGAGTCAGGCTTTCAAATGATTCTTTGGTTGATTAATAAGCTGGAGTCAGTCTAATTTGGAAAACTCAAATGGCCGGTTTCCCGTTCGTGGATTAAGCATGGTCCTAGACTAAAAGGAAAAAGTCAATGAAACCACAATAAGAAAAAATATTTAGTCCAGGATTAGACTTAATCTCTGTACTGGAAACTGGGCCAAGCTGTTTTATTTGTTATCATCTATCGTCCACTTGGCACTTACTCAGATTTATTTATTTATTTATTTTATATCTGATTTAGTCCTCAGTTGAGATGAAAATAATTATAGGGCATGATTTTAGCATTCATGTAGATGCTGAAAACAACAACCTAATTTAATGTAATATTAAATGAGCCCACCTACCACTTTACTCACACTCTGGAGCTTGTTCTGACATATAGCATAGAAACTGAACATTTAACATTTTTATTTACGCTTTACAAAGCCTCGTGTAAAGCTTGGACATCTTACTGTTCATCATTGATTGAAGAAAATAAGAACAATAAGAACAACCCAGGTTTGTTTTCAGCACTGTAGCCAGGTTGCCAGAGTCAGAGCTTTGTTGAGGTGAGTATTCCTTTAACCTTAACTAGTAATTTCTAGTTTCGTTTTCTTCACAAATAAAATTTTAACTATTAGAGAAAAATGATTAATAACCATTCCACAGACATATTTGTCTAATAGATTATTCATGTAAATAGGCAGTATTTTTCACCAAGACACACTAAGGTTAATTGTGAAGTTCCATGGGGTTCTTTGCTGGGACCAATTGTATTTGCATTATACAAGCTTCCCTTAGGCAGTATTATGAGAAGGCATAGCATACATTTTCATTGCTATTCAGCTTTATCTATCCATGATGCCAGATAGCACACACAAGGAATGTCTTAAAGACATAAAGGCCTGGGTGACCTCTAATTTCCCGCTTCTAAAGTCAGATAAAACTGAGGTTATTATACTCAGCCCTTAAAACATAGTGTCTAATCAAATACTTACTCTGGATGAGATTACCTTGGCCTCCAGCAACACTGTGAGGAATCTTGGATTTGTCCTTCAATGCACATATTAAACAAATATGTAGGACCGCTTTCTTGCATTTGTGCAATATTTCTAAAATTAGAAACATCCTTTCTCAGACTGATGCTGAAAAGCTAATTCATGCATTTATTACTTCTAGGCTGGACTATTGTA
>JASGAU010356665.1:0-28169 GCA_030220045.1 Australoheros facetus | reverse complement strand
CTCTCTCTCTCTCTCTCTCTCTCTCTCTGTTCCCGTCATATTGAGATGACCCGCTCTCCTAGCCGATTTGCTGATGCGTCGTTGTCATCCCCCTGGACGAAGACGTAAAACACAATGACAATTCTGGCCATAACCCCTATCGGCAGACTCCCTATAATATTCCTCTAATATTCATATAGGGACTTGCAATGTGTCCATGGCACGCAGTAACCCAATCAAAGCTTATATGTCATATATTTGTCTTGTATAATGTTCTTTTAATCTTCGGGCAGAATGTTTTTCAGCTCTGTGGTTAAAGTGCTGCGGTAGAATCCCATCTAGGATATAATCAAATATGAGGCACTTGATTTACTTACAGTGATGACGATGATCTGCAGTGATAGCCAATTTTGTTTAAATTGGCGCAGACAGGATTTTGATTGATTTAACTTTATTGCAGTCTGTATCAAAATCAAATCAGCCAAAATTTCCTATGAAATATCCAAGGCTGAAAAATCTCCTGAGTACCGATAATTTAAGGCGTTTGCTGCTTAAAAATGCATCTAATCGCTCCAATTCAGTAAAATCGCATGGTTGCCAATCAATATCCAGTGAATAGCCTCACCTTTTCGAGTAAGCTGAGGATAGTTACTCCTTAAATTAAGACTGGGGCCAGTGGGTGGTTTCCCTGTGATCAAAGGGACCTATTAAAAATGTAACGAGTTACGTTAAAGAAAACGTGAAAACAACTTAGAGATTATTTATTTGTGTAAGGAAAACAGGCGTTAAAAGAGAATCATCTGAGCATGTCTTTCTGCCCAGGTTTAATTGATGGATATGAACCAGTTTTTCTGCTCAAGCTGAACAGCTTGAAACTGTAGTGATGATGTCATCCACATGGAGCCGCTCCACGGTGAGCAACGTGACACTGAAATGCAACACCCGTGATGGTTTTACTGAAACACTGAGTGGCATTTCTATTCATAGTTGGAAACTGAATTCAAATGAGCTAAAAACTGCGTGGATCCGCATATTTATTTTGAAGTCTATAAGACCGGAAACGCATTCAAAATAGCTGCAGAGGATGGCATACGCTGAGTTTTAGTCTAGACTCAAAAACACATGCGCCTACGTTTAAGCCTACTACTTCAGACTTTAGCGAAGTTCATTCAAAGCCACGGGAAACAGGTGTACAACTGTTTGCAGTAACTTAACAAACGAAATAGCTGACGGAAAATTACATTTTAGGGTGAATCTTACCTTCACCTTTAATCGTTTTACTGGTTTAGCTCATTAGTTTCAAAGCCCAAGTACTGTCAACGAGTCCCCCACCCCCCGAACTTTAATTCACTGTGGTGGTAACTAGAAAGTGTAACATATCTGATCTGACTGCTGGAAAGTTGTAAGGTCACCGTGAAAGAGCAGTGACTGGAGTAAAACATTTTCTTTGTCTTTCGGCGGGGCAGAGAAGCTCAAGAGTGGCTCTTGAGCAACAATTATGATTCGACAGCTGAGCAGAGGGGGGTTAATAATTTGTTTTATCCCCTCAACGTAACTCATCACTCCCGCTGTTTCGCACGAGCGCGCGTACGCACACCTTCTTTCTTTTCTTTCTTTCTTTTTTTGTGATGGAAAGGCAGGGGTTGTGAGTAGAACAATAATTGCAATCCATAGTAAAGATGATTTACCACGTCCGTCATCCAGCCCGCCCCGCTGGAGGAGGTCTGGGTTGAGTCTCCCCTTGGCCGCTGATGAAATTCCAAAGACGGGATCCCCTGGGACTTCATGTGCTGCTACATCTGCTGCCCTTGCTCACGTACAGAGAAATCGCTCTGGGCATCTCATTAAGTCCTCTTCTATGTCTTATCCTCTGCCTGTGAGACCTCGATCTGCAGCTTCTCCCGGTACACGGACAGGCTTTGTGAGAAACGTTTAGCAAATATTGATAGTTCTTGGCGCACGGAGGAGATCAAAGGAAAATGGGAAGTGGGGCTGTCTAAAAAGGAGAGGGGGGAATAAATGGTGCACGGTACTTTCATGAATGATTTATGCAACGTAGAGTAGCCTATTCCTTGGGAAAAAGCATTTGGATTTACTGTCAGACTGTGAGTGTCAGACTGTGAGTCCTTAGCTCTAGTTTTCCCATCAAACTTTTCCAGAAAACAAGAGACCTGAATGCAAACCTGTGTGTTTAACATTTCATTAAGTCTAGCTGAGTTTAGATACTTTGATTAACTAATTTGGACTAATAAATGTTTTAATGAATATAACAGNCTCTTAAACCAAGTTAAAGGTGGAACTAGCTATTCTATGTTTAAGTCTTTATCTGCATTGATTAAAATGTCTTACCAGCAATCATATTTCTCTGTTTTGGCAAATCAGATTGCAGCAGATGTGATTTTTCCATATTTACCAGAGCAGCAATTTTTCAGTACTTTGGACAGCGACCATCCCCGCAGACGTAAAGTACACAATCCCACACAGACCCATCAGAGACAAATGGTTCTTTATTGACTTCTGAATAGGAGCTACAGTAAAGCAATGAAAAGACGGGTGTTACTGCAGCAGCAGAGCTGTTAAAATTTGTATGTGCGCCAGCAGAATAAAATTACTGAACCCTGATTATTTTTACAGCTCCCCGTAGCTCCCGGACTGCAGGTGTGATCGTAACACAAGGGGGCACAATGAGAGTAGAAACACGGAAACACATCAAGGAAGAAGAAAAGCAGAGCAAATCATTCTGTAGTTAAAAAATAAAATGAAATTAAATGTCCATCGTCAGGCCTTTCCAAGATGTTGTCCTTTGTATGGAGCCATTCAACAGCAATACAGCTTCTTTCTTCTTCTTCTTTTTTTTTTTTTTTCCAAAGATGGGAGCATTTATCTTACTGGTCAAGTGGTCCTAAACATTTCACAATTTTGTCAAAGAACTGTTGAACTGTTGAGAACCACTTAATCAGACAGACTAGGCACTTCTTCATAGCAAGGTCCGTCCTCTAAACTGTTGAGCCCGCTAGTGAAGGAAAAAAAGTAGGCAGCATTAGATTCTGTTAATCTGTTGAGGTACAAGTAAACAAATCACTACAGTAGATTTCACAAATACGCAAAAACCGACAGCCAAAGTGTTCCGAGTACTAACCTGCAGAGGGGTTCTTCTTTTCCCGTGGTTGTGTTCCTGTCATCCCAGCCCAGACTGACTAACTGCAGAGTTAAGAGCTCTTTATATAGCGTTTTGGGGCTTGGTTCGTACAAGCCTCACATTCAGGCAGGAATGAGGCCCATGCAGGTCCAACCGGATGAGCTGGGTTCCACCAGTAGGAGCACGACGGGACAGCCACACTCAAGACAAAGATAGCGATTGCAGGCTCAAAAGTCACATGAGCATAAGGAATTTTATATTCTCTCTGGCTTTTATAGTTTGCATAATTTCTCATCATCAGTTTTCTGACACAGCAATTAGGCTGTGTGAACGTGAGTGCTGTGTTTGGGTTTCATATCATATAACACCGATTTTGAGGCAACACTCTGGCTCCCTGTCAGTTTTAAGATGATGTTGCTAGTTGTTAAATCACTGCCCTGGCACTAGATTTTCATAGAGGTTTCATAGACATGGCCTCATACTGGCCCCATGGATCTGAGGGACTCCACTCTTTTTTTTGGACTTTTTTAAAAATGAAAACGCAACATCATCTTTTAAATGAAGCTTTTCCTAATAATTGCTTTAAGAATGGCTTATTTTCTCTGCCTTTTTATTGTTTTATAATTTTGTTAATTTTCTTTTAAAAAACATTTTGTTTGCTACCTCTGCATAGGTTGTTTTTTTGTAGTGTTTGCATGTAATATTCAAGGTCTTCAAGATGAACTTATGTATAAAGATTTAAAATGTCACATTTGACCTCTGACCTCTCCTTCAAGGTCAATAGATTGCTCTGAAGCTCAAAGTGATAATAATGCCATATAGAGCTATTTATTGAAAGTTTTTTACCATGATTGTTTGTATTGACAGCATGTGTTATTTTTACAGCACTACAAACTTCTTAATGTGCATTTTAAAAGAACAAAGAAAACAAAATGAATATATATAAAATACAACACTATTCCCTTAAAAGTGAATACTGCCTTGTTTTTTGTAAGACTTGATATTCAGAGTTGTTAACTCTGCTCTGTGAAGCCCAATTATTACTCATGTCACATTTTTTTGTTTTAAAGGGTTTCAGAGTTTTGAGCAACATGGTGGCAATCAAAGGAGACATTTCTCTGAAAGAAGAAATTTATTTCTTTTTCCACAGAAGAAACTAAATTTCTCAGAGATTTTGGAACACAACAGCAGATGACAGAGGCAACAACAGCACTGGAAACAACAGAAAACATTTTAAATAATTATTAAGATGTATATGCACTAACGTGTTATCACAAAACATTTATGTGTGAACGACTTAAACCTGGACTGCTTTTCAAAAAGAAAGGTAATGTCAAACAGGAACAGCAGTGTTTAACACGTACTTATTGCTTTAATCAAAGTAAAGAAAAAATTGCATGTCATTCGTTTGTGCTCACAGGTGCAAAGAATATGAAAAGACATTTAAAATGCGTAAAAGAAAACAGAAACTGTGGCAGTTTGAAGCATTTGTCTGTCTCACACAATACTCTGGATTTTCCCTTTCCATTTTAAAGACAAAGATATGTGACACTTCCAGCTCAACAGTCAGAACAAGAAACACACTAGCTGAGGCTCTAAGGTAACTGCAGTATTTTGAAATACCTGTTGGAGCAGAAGAAAATGGTCTGCTCTTGGACAAGAGGTATACTTTGGTTGAAATGTACTACTAGGTGCTACAGTTGTATAAAATAACATAATAAAAACACATCCCTATTCATGTATATGATACTCTGCAACATCTCAAAATAAAATAAAAAATCTGTGAATGTACTCTGTACTTCCAGATATTATGAATATATTCCTACACAAGAAGAAAATACTACTTTATAAAGTAATGTTACAGTTTTTTTTTTTTTTTTAAACAACTCCAGTGAAGTTCACCCTTCACCCTTAATCCTCTGACTGGGCACCACATTAACCAAGTTTCTCCTTCAAACACAGCAATAAAATATTTGATTATAACATGCAGCACTGTAACATGTTTCCCCGTACACGGACAACTCTAACAATTTCTCATATGCAACCATCTACTCTTGTCTTTTCTGCACACCGCGCACCTCAGTGGTTACACAATACCTTGTGCAATTAATGTTTTTGCAGGGGAAGACTGCAGCAGCAGCAATGGCTTTGAAGAATACTTATAATCAGATGACATTCAAGAAAAGAGCAACCAGACGGTGTGCAGAGGACGGCTCGGCGGGAACTGGACGCCAGTGGAGAGCGATTCCTGTCGGTTCAGGTAGCGCCGACTCACTGTGCCGACGGTGCGGCCTTGAATTGGATCACTCCGCTCTGCCATCGTGGCAAACAGAGACAGGATTAATATGCAGAGGTGACTGGTGTTTCAGCAGTCTTCAATAAAACGCTTCACACGCAACCACAGTTAAAAGACACACAATCAGATTTTATCTGATGCATAACAGGTCTGACACATGTTTGGCTCATAATTGTGCAGTAGTTGCTTCTCAAACTGAGTAGATTACAAATTAAGCTGGCAATTAGCTTTTTTTTTTTTTAAATTAATGATTGATTATTTAGTCCATTAAACCTGCCAGTCACAGTTTCTCAAAGACAAAAGGAGGAAAGTCTTCAAAGAGCTTGTTTTGTTCACCATAATATAATATGCAAAGATTTTCCAAACATAAAATAAAGAAGCAGCTAATCCTCACATTTAAGAAACTGTAATTGGTGATTAATGAGCATTTTTGCTTGAATAATTATAAACATGATTAAATTGTTTACAATTTTGTCATTATACCTCTATTCCAAACTTTTTTCACACTTTATATTAGAATAATTAAATATTTTAATTTGCACTGACTAGAGTGACTTTTACTCACACTCTTTGTTCTCATAATATAATATATAATAATACATCTTTGCCTTACAATATAAAGGGCCTTAAGGCGATTGTTGTTGTGTTGGGATGCTATATAAATAACACTGATAACTAATAAATAACACTCTGTTGTGAGTTCAAGCAATCAATTCTGAGTAGGTGTGGGCGCATGCAGGAAAACAGTCTGTGTGGAGACCTAAAGAGTCATTCCACTGGTCAAAATGTTATCTGGAAACCATCGGCTATCAGCTCACATAAATTTAGGTTCTTAACCAGTCTTTTAAAATGGATCTGTATTTGTAAACTATGGCTGAACAGGAAGCATGGAACTGGATATCCTGGTTACTGGATATCCTGGTTACACTGGGCACCCTGGGAAAAAAAACAACAGGTAGCTTCCCCCAGTTTTTCCATCAGCACACTAGCCAATGGCTTTCCAGATTAGAGCCATTTCTGTGAAGATTCTGCATGTTCTTCCCACCCAGATTGGTGATCAATCCAAGTGTATGCAATTCATCTTTTGCAGTTCATGCTGGGATACACAACACAGTGCCCTGAGCAGGATCAGGCCATGAAATGAGTGGGTGGATGGATAATAAGCAAAAGGTATTGCAGACAAAGAACAAAGGGAGCCAATGCAGCCGTACCAAAGGTGGAATCTCATTCTCAGCACGGGGAACGTGGAAAGTGGGAAATACATAATTGCACTACATCTTATTTACCTCATCAAGATCATCATCATTAAACTCAGCAAATACATTCTGGAATTAAACAAACCAAGTGATTGAGTGAAAACTGTAGACAGAGAATTAACCCAAGTGTGTTTTGCAGAAGACAAATAGAGATGTAAAGCAGAAAAATGGGAAAGGCAGTGTGTACCTTAGATTTTTTGCTCATGAGTCGGAGCAAAAATGCTACCACTTCCTTTTTGCCGATAGCTTGGGCCTGTGACAGGGGATGATGGAGAGATTTTTTTTTTTATTTTTTTTTTTACTTTGGGAACTGAGAAGTGTTAATAAAAACAGAAATATGTTTCCTTACAACCCACCAGTTCAATTGCTGTCTGCCCATCATAGCCTGGTTGATTCAAGTCTGCTCCAGCAAGGCTCCAGATTTCCAGACCTTCCAGGTCACCACTGACTGCCAGGCTGACACACACAAAATAAAAGTATTAATACAGCAAAGGGATTCATTTCCCCAAATCAGTATTAATATAATATACAGCGGGTGAAGAACTGGTTGTGTAAAAAGATTTTTGAAAGACTGGGAAAGCATATCATTTGAACATTCAGTATCACCAAGTTATATGATCCACAGGAGCTTGAGTTTTATCCTCATAGTGACACACGCAGTGCTTATCATATAAAAGGTGTGTTCCTGAAACTGGAAATCGGAACGGTCTCAACAAAACCTGTTCAGTGTCTCGGGCAGCAAAAAGAAAAGCAAAGAAAAAAAACATGGGCCAGCCATTGAGGTACATACTCACTGACATTAGAGATGTAGAACAGATCTGAAGCTATGCTGTCAGGGAGCATTCCTACAGTTTGTGTAACAGTGGGACAACTGGTTGTACTTGTGTCAGCTATGTAGGATGGGTCATTAGTGACGGTAGAACAACGAAGACCTTTTTGGCTCTGTATGTGCACAACTAAATTAAAAAAAAAAATGAGTCTAACCTGCACATTTCAGTTCCTGCTTCCTCCAACTCATGCCTGGAGAAGTGGGCTCCAGTCTTTCTCAGCAGCTTCACAACTTCCTTGTGTCTAGGTTAGAGAACATGTAATCATAGAGTGTAATTATTACTGTACAACACATTTAATCCTTTCTATTAATATGAGGGCATCTCAAATGATCACTTTTTTTGTATAATTTGGAAACCTTACAAGTCGGCCCTAGTAACATTTACAAATCTCTTTTCCAGATGGCACGAGTCTGAAGGAATGTAGTAATGTTTATGGGTTAATACAAAAGATTAAGACAATAAATGTCTCTTTAATTGCACCAATATTAAGACATCAGATTGTGATGCATTTGATTATGTGCCTGTGCGCAATCAAGAGCTGCTGCTGCAGCACGCATACACACACACACACACACAGACCCTGCTCTTAATGGCAATGGCAGACAGACCTAAACACTCAGAAGTATGGTTACACTTCACTCAAAGTGACAATGGCAATCCTTTTGCGACAAGTCCTTTCCACATAAGGCAAAAATGCGCGGGTACTCCATCCCGGTCACTTAGATGTCGCTGAAGCCAGAGAGCTTACATGTTTTAAAAGGGCTTCTGTTTAATAAGCATATTAATTCAAATCAGCCCAAGCAGACACAATTAAGTGTAATTAACTATGTGAATCTTACCTTCACCTTTAATCGTTTTACTGGTTTAGCTCATTAGTTTCAAAGCCCAAGTACTGTCAACGAGTCCCCCACCCCCACCCCCCGAACTTTAATTCACTGTGTTGGTAACTAGAAAGTGTAACATATCTGATCTGACTGCTGGAAAGTTGTAATGTCTGTCTAAATTGTTCAGGGAGAGATATAATGCTAATTTTAAACACTTTCATTTTACACTTTGATGATTTTCAACTTCTAAATTTTGACTTGCAGGGAGAGCGTCAGTGTGGCAGTATTTGTCATTTGGCAAGTAAGAACAAGTTCGTTATCCCCCGCAATGAGCCGCCCACACAGGAGTCACCCGCAGTGATGTTCACAGTGACGAGAAGTGAGCGTTAAAACAAAACGGCTGAAAAGTTATCACCATTGCCCCACGGACTTTCGAAATAAGAACTGTGTAACAAAGCAAAAGGGGTACATTAATAAGAGTTCAATTTTATGCCTAATTGAGATATAGAGAGCAACAGCCAGAGAAACTATTAAGGACTTCCTGTGGAGTATAAAGAAGTCAGTATCTCTCATCAGTGAACCGGTGAGCAAGCTGGTAGGACTGGTTTGGAAGGCACTCCCCACATTTTTTTTCACCTTTCTTGCTCAGGTCTCGCTGCCTCTCCTTATATGGGCGTCAGACCTCACTACAGTGTGAAATGCTACTCACAATGTGCTCCCACATCCTGACAGCAACTCAAAACTCCAGTTCTATTACTTATTGTCATTTCATTGAAAATATTAAGGAGGGGAATAGCTGCCCAAGCTGTGTAGCATATTGCAGGAAGTGTAACAGCAGGTGTTGTGCTCCACTGCATCCCTCTGCCATCACAAAGGAAACAAGTCCACACTTGCAGCACCAACCGTTGAGAGAGGAGCCATTTGTCGCAGCTCTGACACATACAACGTTTTCACCCTGAGGCTCAACAAAGCACTGAAATATTATACCTGGCTATTCCCTGCCAGACGTTTAGAGCAATATCAGTGAAAGACACAAAATTAAAAAGAAAAAAATTATAATAAATAAACACTGTCTAAATTGTCAGATGACAATTTGCCTAATTAGCTTATAATTCTTGCCTGGCCTCTAAACTCCATTATGAGTCCCTTACTGGTTTCAACTTCCCCTCTGAAAGCCACTGCTCCTTTCTTGTCATTGAATCAGAACCTACCTGCAGCTCCTTTAATGAAATCTTCTCTATAGCAGCTATTAAACACATTTGCAGGAGATACTCAGATGTCTAATGGCCAAAAAGGGGGGGATTTAAATGCTGTGTTTACAGCTTCATAAATTACATTACTGAAACAACCATATGAAGACAAACACGCTGGCCCTTGTTTGAAGTCTTACCTAAAGCGCACAGCATTGCATAGGGGTGTGTCTCCATAGCGATCTTTAGCATGGACTGAAGCTCCATGACTCAGTAGGTACTGCACCAGTTTGAGGTGGCCCTCACAGGCAGCAATATGAAGGGGTGTACGTCCATCATAGTCATCCAGACATAAATTACTGCCCTATGGAAAGGGAAAACATCACAGTATGTGCTGCTGGTTTAAGGGTTAGTGTGGTGAGATTGTTTATTTATTTTATTTATAATCTATATTTTTTTCTTATTGTTAAATCTCATGAAAAGACTAAAAATGACTGTCTTGAGCAAGCGGAAGCGAATGGATGGATGGATGGATGGACTGTCTTGAGCGTACTAACTAGTATGAACCAAAGCCTTAAACCACTGCGCTGGGTGATGCCAAATCTGTGGCTGAAAATATCCGTTCCACCCATCTGAGGAGCTACAGTGCTTAGCTGTTTAAGTTAAACCTGCAGTACTGTACAAATGTCTTGAACTGTTTGGAAAATAGGAAATAGTTGAAACATGTTCACACATAAAGGGAAAAACAGTAAATAAAGCAACAACAAAAAAAGCAACAACAATTCTTATATCAATATTTTTATTCTTCAGCACAGCCTGAACTCTCTTAGGCAGCTTTCATGTCATTTCTTTAAGTATTCTTCAGGCTTCTTGAAGGACATTCAAAGCTCTTCTTTGGACATAGGCTGCTTTTTTGTTCTGTTCTCTGTCAAGATGATCCCACACTGCTTCAATAATGTTGAGGTCCGGGCTCTGGGGAGGCCGATCCATGACTGATGGTGTTCCATTGTGTGTTTTTCTATCCAGGTATGTTTTTACTGTACTGGCAGTATGTTTGGGATCATTGTCATGCAAAAAAAAAAAAATAATAAAGCTGTTGCTAATTAGATGCTTTCTATATGGTATTGAATGGAAGATCAAAATCTGATGGTATTTTTCTGTGTTCATAATTCTATGAATTTTGACAAGACCCCCAACAGCACTGGTTGCATTGCAGCCCCAAACCATGACAGAGCCTCCACGATGTTTTACAGATGGCTGTAGACACTCACTGTTGTACCTCTCTCCTGACCTCCTTCATACATATTGACAACAAGCTGAACCAAAAAGTTCGAATCTGGGTGCATCACTCCATTAGACCTGTTGCCACTGATTTTCAGTCTCATTCTTTGGCATACCTCAGCCATTTCATGTTGTTTCCCTTCCTTAAGAATGGCTTCTTGACAGCTGTCCTTCTATTGAAACCATTTATGATGAGGCTTCGGCAAACAGCAGATGGATCAGCTCAGGTCCCTTGTCAGGTCTTTGCTGGATTTGTTTCCTTAAGGACATGACTTTCAGATACTGTTCATTTTTTATGCTTTTTTTCCCCCATACTTGAATGATTCATAGGTCAATATTAAGTGGCTTAACAAGCATACAAATAAATAAATGAATAAGGACTGGACTGAAAATGAGTGAAAAACTGCCAATTTCCAAAGAAAAACTTTGAAAGACTTTCAGAAATCTTGCAGAACTACTCCTCAGTACCACTAAAAAAAATTACATGAAAGTCTGGCTCCTTGGAAACAAAATATAAAAGAAATGAGAGGTGGCTCGAGACTTTTGCACAGTACTGCATTTGTTTGTGACCATTCTATTAATGATTTATGTCCTTCATAGGAACAAACGGGAATGCGGAAGAGAGGCAGAGACATGGTAGGGGAGTCAGAAATGTATTATTATTATTATTATTATTATATTATTTAAACTGGTAGTCACATTGAGACTGGGATCTCTTTTTCAAGGAAGGCCTGCATATAAAAAAAAAAATCTACAATTTGTGAATAGATAGACAGGTTCATGGTTTTAAGTAAAGACTGAATGTATCCTTAGAAAGTATAGGGTAATCTAGACAGCAGTTGCATACCGGTCAGTCCAGCTGCAGACATGTACATGTGACTGCTGCGGCAACTCTAGGCTTGCCTTACCAGTCTGTCCCCAAGTTCTGCCTGGCTGACTGCCTGTGTGTTTACTACATCGCTCTAACACAGAGTGGAATTGTGACCCTGAAAATGTTTTGAAAATCTATCAGTGTGAAAGGTTTACCAAAGTTCAATAACCTTACAGCCAAACACAGCGAAGAAAGAAACGGGTAAAATGCTGCTGTGCCTGTGGTGCAGAATCTGCCGTGTTGTGTTTGGAAGGTTGATGCAGGCTCAAAAACAGAATATAATGATTAATTTTACAGCATGTGGTGGAGGTCACAGGGTTGCTTACCATTTCTTTTAGGGCTTCTAGGGCCTCAATGTCACCAATCTTAGCAGCAGCACATGCCAGCGTGGGAGTCAGAGCATTTCGGATGGCTTCCAGCTCCTTTTCAAACCAAATTACAAAAAATATAAACACTGTCTATTCACCGCTTTGTCTTCAAATAAGGCAAAATGACAGGCGCTTTATAACTGAAAGGTAGCTAAAGACTGTGGAAATGTACTGATACCCTCACCTCTTTGCAGCTGACGCTTAGAGACTTGGCAATGACCTGGATGAAACGGCTGTCACTCAGGCACAGTTTGGCTCCTGCCAAGTCAGCAATCATTTCACCTCGCAAGTTCTGTGCCATCATCTGGACAGGATCACAAAAAAAAGAAAAGAAAAAGAAAACATCTTTTCAGTACTGCTCTAAGGTTCATAAGTTTCTCTGCTAACACTTTGTTGCTTTAAAATCTTCTGCTTTATAGAAATGAAAATGTTGAAAGTGATGTGACATGTGAATAAAGACACCAGCCTTTTTCTTAGCCTCCAGACTGAGCTCCTTCTTGGCCAATACATAGGATAGTTTTGACAGAGCAGCCTCTGGAGTCATGTCACCGCCAGCTATCAGTCCGGCTTCCATCAAGACCTGTAATATAAATCACAGGAATAAGTGACTTGATTGATTCCTTCTCTCTCAGCGGAACTAAACTGAACATGTGGAACAAGATTGTGATCAATTACCAAGCATCATGAACTACCTTGCCTGTGGCGTAGGATGTAGACACTGACCCCCTCAGACACTGTGTGCAGTTGATGATGATGACACCAGCATCGGTGGCTTTTTTTAACTGTTCTAGCAGGTCAGGACGATTATCAGGGGCATTTCCACTGCCATAGGTTTCCAGGACCACCCCTTCCATGGGTGGCTGCAGGAAAGCCTTTACCTGGACAAAGATGTGAGCGTAGTTTCAGGTTATAAACACCCAAAATTTACGGCCAGCTCAACTGGCAGCTCAACTGTGTAGAATCAAAATGAGAAATTAGTATCCCATGTTATTTTTCCTGCAGCCACTTTAACTCCAATCCATGCAACCATTCACTCTCCTAGAAGCCCATCTGGTGCCATCTCTGCAACCAGTATCTCAGTCACTGGTTGGTTGGCTGGCACTGGGAAGCCCTATACCACATCATTAGCCATGGCATATGACTAGAATGGCAGATGACTCAAATGGCAGAAAGGAGAGCAATTAATCTGAAGGTGTGAGCGAGCATAAAGTCACTTGGCACGTCTGTGGCAGTTACCATAAAATGGGAGAAGAAGGTGACATTAAAAGTTCCAGGTTCAGTCAGTATTTTTTGATGCCATAAGCAGTTTGACAAGAAAGGTGTGATGCAGATTACCAATGAAGCTCTCATACTGCAGAGTGTGGACACATGAGAGCCTAGTGCCTAATCAAAACGGTGCCTCATAAAGGCAGTTAAAGGCTATAAGAAAGCCTTGATAGCAGAGTTGGGCAGTGGGAACAGATTGAGACAGTAAAGTTGCTCCCCCAGCAGTCGCTGCAGGGGGAGGTGCAGCTAAATGTTACAGTATCTGTAGCAATCCTCCCTCTTTACAGGGTGATTGGACATGGCCCATAACTCTGGCTCATCTTTCTCTGGCCTGAGCTTTGATGGCAGCTTACATGACTGGGAAAGTAACAGAAGAAGGATAATAGCGCAATTAAATTGAAGTTAACTATATTTTATTGCAGACAAAACAACAGTCTGTTACCTTTGAAGAGCAGACATTTTCAACTACATTTTACTACAACAGAAAAAAGCAGGTAATTACAACTTTCTCAGATTCAAGATTTGCACCATGCTGCCAATTTTAACATACTCATTTCATCACTTGACTGCATGTAATTTGGTTTTAATTGGAAACAGCGTAAGCAAGCTGGAACCTCTGGAGCTTAAAAATAAAGCCCAATACTGCAGTTCCTCACATGGCCATTTGTGGCTGTCTCCAAATGTGA
This sequence comes from Australoheros facetus, assembly GCA_030220045.1. NCBI lineage: Eukaryota > Metazoa > Chordata > Actinopteri > Cichliformes > Cichlidae > Australoheros > Australoheros facetus. The sequence goes on along the minus strand of JASGAU010356665.1, from coordinate 14,183 downwards.
GAAAACAGACTCCCATGTTTAAAATGTCTGCTCCAACCCTGGAGCATACAGTTAGACTGAGGTGATGTTAGCTAATCATTTGTGGTGTTGGTGCCTCTCATGAGATTGCATTTAATACTTGTCTGAATATAATCTGCCAAAATGTAGCCCTCAAACCAATGTATGAGTGGATGGCGCCTGTGTCCGTCTTTTATATACAGTCTATGATAATCATAATAATGGATTTTACAAATTATACCCTTGGAAGTCTCTGGAGCTTGAAAAAAGGCGACTGGACTTCTTTTTGTTTCTTGAAGACGTTTCACCTCTCATCTGAAAGGCTTCTTCAGTTCTCGGAACTGAAGAAGCTCCAGAAACTACTATGACCTGGATGACTGAGAATCTACACAGATATACCCTTGGAAGATGACGTATTTCAAGTTGGAAGCTTAAAGAGCCCCAAAGTCACTAAATTAAGCTTCCTGCTGTGTCACAAAGGCTAAAGATAAGAGGTAGCCTCAGAACATTTGGCTAATGTTCCAAAATTACCACCATGGCTCCACTTCACAGGCAAAAAAAGACATTTCATATCATTGTAATAAAAATTACAGAAATCATATTTCCAAGAAACTTACAGTCGAAGAAGTGATTCCTGGGAACAGCCTAAGGAGGCCCACGTTGCGGTTCAGCTCAGTCTTGACTTGAAACTTTGATGTGGTGTTTGCCCTCCACACTGTATCCCAGTTGACTGGTGAAAAGTAGAAGAAGCTACATTTAAAAAGAATCCTTTAAAAACAAAAAGTGATTTATTTTCTACATAAGCACTTTGCAGCTTACTTGTAATATCCACTTCAGCAGAGGCCAACGGGGGCAAGTTAGGAGAAGAAAATGCATTGAAACTCCCAGCATCCACTTTGGTCACACGATTCCCTCTGTAGAGTTTGTTGTAGAAATACAGGCACACCTAACAAATGTATGTTTATAAGATGAATTTTTTAAGTTATCTCTTCATTTAGAGTCGATTCATTAAGTCCACACACTAAAATGTAACAGCAGTAAGAGACAACAAAACAAAGCAGCAACTGGTGATCAAAGTCAGCTTCTCTCTCACAATCGAGCACTCATTCGTAGTCGATTAGCAGTTAGGAGCCGTCTCCTTTCTCTCACCTCCGGAATGACAAATTGTCCAGCAATTAGCAATGCCCCAAGCAGATTGTCTCTGCCATCATTCCTCATCTCATAGATAGGCACCTGAAGACAGAAAGTGGCTCATTTTAACAAAGCGGTAAATGCTCAAAACTCTTCCAGGTAGTTTCTTGAGGACAGCAGCTCTTACCTGGGAGCCGGTGAGAATAATTGGTTTGCCCAGATGCTCACACATAAAGGACAAGGCAGAGGCTGTGTACGCCATAGTGTCTGTGCCATGAAGAATCACAAAACCGTCGTAGCTTTCATAGTTTTTCTGGAGTGAAGTAAGAAATAAAAGTCATCATATTGGAGATCATTTGAAATGGCCAGGCACATTTTTCTACAAAATTATATGCTGTACTTGACAAATATGTATCTGATGCATGTCTTTTAAAAACAGAAATTAGGTCATCTAAAACAACAACAAGAAATAGAAAAGAGCAGAAAGTACCTCAATGTCCTTTCCAATCCTACCCCAGTCATCTGTAGTCATATTGGAAGAGTCCAGTAAAGGGTTGTACTCTAAGATAGTATAGACTATCCTTTTATTTTGTTTACTTAGTCTGCAAGAGAAAAGAGTTCATCTACAGGCTTCATTCTCTACATTTACAAAGAGCTAAACAGTGACAGATTATACAGCCCATAATACATCAGCAACGTTAGTCATTCCAAGTGCAAATATTCACTCCAAAAGTGCACATGGTTAATAAATGGTTAAAGTCTTTACTGGGACAGATTACACTGGTCAACAATGATTTTGATACCTAAAGAAAAATACCTGATATAAGGCATTTCAGGTATGCTGATTCCAAATCTATAATCAGAATTTCTCTAGCACGTCAGGTTCTTGAGTTATGCACATGTCAATATTTAGCTTATGTATTGCTGTACTGGCATGCTAAGATTTTCTAATTTTGAAATTAAACAGAATTTAGCGATAATTTGGGTGATTTGGGGGTGCTAAATCCAAATATGGTCATTAAAATTCAATCAACTTAAATTTAACTGCTAATATTGAGGATCAACAATGCCAGAAATTTGCAATTTCTTATAGTGACTGCTTTGATCTGTTAATAGATAAAAACAAAGTTTTAGCGCTACATCAGTTAATGGAAGTGTTTCTGGAGCAGTCCAAAGTGATGCCAAGCTTAAAGCTGGGATCTTTGATGGACCCCAAGTCCGTGAGCTTATTAGAGACAAAGACTTTCCATCTAACCTCAGACCCCTTGAACTAAGAGCATGGGAATCATTAGTTCAGGTGGTACAGAATTTCTTGGGCAACCACAAACTATGAAGAACTAGTTGACGACATGCTCATATCATTCAAAAGCATGGGTTGCAGAATGTCACTTAAGATTCACTTCCTTCACTCTCATCTTGACTTCTTTCCAACCATGTGAGCGATGAGCATGGTGAAAGGTTCCATCAAGATATATCTGAAATGGAGACCAGGTACCAGGGGTGCTATAACGCAAACATGACCACTGCTGATTTCTACATCGTGAAGCACAAGTGCAAGTGTCTGTTACACTTTCGAACTGTTTAGGCAGACTAATTGTGGACTGTATTAGTTTGAGATTCCTCATATGATTGATTTTGGTATCTGTGTCTTTTTAAGATTTTGTTTGGCCTTTTAGACTTTATTTCATAGTTTTCCAGTGGCGATGGACAGGAAAGCGGGGAGGACAAATGGGGGAAGACACACAGCAAAGGGCGGCAGGCCGGAACTCAAGCCTGCGCCGGCGACACAGCCAAGCAGCATACATGGTCGCCTGTTCACACCTTGAGCTATCCTGGTGCCCCATCTGTGTCTTTTTTTCACCAGTTGTATGTTCAAGGTGTACTTTTCTAATAAAATCACTGACGTCAAGTTTGGTGATTGGCATTTATTGGCATAGTTACATAACAAGATCCTGACGTGCTAGAGAAATTCTGTTTGCATATTTGGAATCAGCATACCCAAATTGGTAAAAAATCGGTTGTTTTTCCTCAGGTAGCAGACAAAAAGGTTTTTTTGTTGTTGCCTAGTGTTATTATATGTACGGTTGTGCACATTTAATAAAGTTGGATCAGGTTCTGATTAAAGTGGAGGAGTTTAAAGAAGCATAAGGGAATGTTAAACATGCTGACTTCAAAGTCCATTTAGCTGAGCCTGCTGTCTGAGCAACAGGGTGCCAAAACCTGTTTTAGAGACACACACAAAGAATTTCAGAAAACGAAAAAGCGAGTAAAAAGGAGCGACAAAGTCATACAAGTTAGTCAGTGTAGCACTTTAAAGTTTGGCATTTTTGTTTACCACAGTAAAGCTTTAATCATCTGTGCCACTATATCGCTGAACACTTTAAATATACTTATGGACATAAGGTAGCTTATCTGATATATATCGAAGGTTCCTTGAGGTGACTCATACAAGTTAGAGCAAAAGCCTGTTTTTGTTTCTCATTACAAATAATAGGGAGGGAGTCTTGCATATATGCATATTTATGCTGCCTGTAAGTGGAGTTTAACTCAGGCGCCCCCCACAAACCCACCTGCCACACCCCACCGTGTAAGGCAGCGTGACTGACTGAAAAGAAGAGATTTTCTTTTTAATCTCCCTTTTAAAGAAACTGGGTGGAAACCCCCCCACATTACCATAGGGCAGCCTCATAACATGGAGATAGGAGGTGAATGGAACAGCAGGGGGAAGAGCATGTGAGCTCCAGTCCATCTAACCAGGGGTCCTACAGACACTCTTCTAATTAGCCTCAAGTCGACACATGACCCAAGAACATATGTTGTCGATCATCTCGAAGCCACAAGAGAACATTATTCAAATCACCAATTATTCATATATCTGGCAGTGTGCCCTAAGGTGTAGCAAAGCTGCACATTACCATAACCACGCTAAGATACCTCACAGCTTCAGAAAAATAAACGCATGTGTGAATGTGCATACGTGAAGGAGATTGGAGGTGGGAGCAAACAGCCCTGTGGCGCTGTCTCTCAGCATCACGTGAATACAGCATTTTCAGGTAATCAATAAACCAATTCCCTCTTCAGAAAAAAGTATTTGGCACAGGCTAAGCTATTGCATAAGATCAACAGTATGCCTATTAGATTTGCACATGAAATTGATATTAACACTGTATAAACTCAAGGATGAGCAAGTAAAACATCCATTTCAGTAGTATATTAATAAAAAGAGGCAGACTGTTTTGAAACAAAGTAACAGGGAGTTTTAATAACCTAAACTAAACTTTACCACACCACGACTGAACCCGCTTTCACAGTACTAGTCAACATGAGGGGAGTGTGGAAATTTAGTGTCTCTGGAAAAAGGCTACTTTTGCTGACACTGAAGACCCTAAAGAGGATGCTTGTTTCACTCAACTGCACACAAGCACCAGAAAACAGGACTAAATATAGTCAAACATGCAAGAGTGTTTTACGCCGCCTTGTTAGTTACAGAGCTCAAAATAGCCAGACTCAGAGATACACAATTACTTCAGGCAATACTTTCTCCAACTGCCAAAGGACACGTGGGCATGCACTTCCCAACAAGGAAGCACACCCAAGCAGGGAGCTGTTAAGGACAGCACAGACAAACCAATCTCAAGCAGGGTGAAGTCACACACAATGCAACCAGTACTACAACACCCGTGAAAGTGCAGGTCAGGATGGGGCGCTGGCTTCCTGTTAAAGTGACAAAAGCAGTTAAGGGTAATAAAAATAACTGCATCTCCTAACAGGAATGTGATATGTGTATTTTCAGTCTCTGCTTTTCCAGATAAGAAATGTATCTTGCACTGTACGCAGATACCATCTTGGGCAGAAACAGTCACAACTGTAAGGTGCAGCATTTAACATGATTTAGGCTGTATAGCAAGTGCTGTTGCTAAAAGGCCTGAAATACATTATATTTAATTCACTTCAAGATGGTCTGCACACTGTTCACATCTATAAAGATCCAAGCTGCTGTCAGGTTTAGCCACTTAGGACAATAACTTTACGTTAGCTGAAGTGTAACATTTCTTTTCACTATGAAGTCAGATGGATTACATCACTCATGCAATAAATTAGGTATAAAGGAAATTAAAACACACTGGATTTCCAACTTTTAGTTCAAACAAGTGAGTAACATTACAAATTTACATATGGCAACTTCCTTTGTTGTTAACTTACTCCTGCTGCTTCAGTATTTAACACCGTCCTCACAACATGCTAGCATTGTAGAGGAATTATGAGTTAAATAGTTTGATGCCTGATGGCTATGACGATAGAAAATACTGTTAATTTTGTGCCTTTAAATAAGTATTGTGGGGTTTTTTGTTAAATAAAGTTATATCTGCGTGTTGACCAATGGGTGCACTTACGGCAGGACCAAGATGTTCTCAGATCCATAGTACTCATACAGGCGGGTCTGCTGAGCGTACATCTCATCATGGAGAATGGGCAGCTTACGCAGGCTCTTCACAAAAGCATTGGCTTTTGGGGCAAGAACTGTGGGTTAAACGGCAGAAAAACAATGGAGGTTTGTAATATTTAATAGTTTGCTTTTAGTGGGATTACTACTAACAGAAAGCAAGCACAGTGGATTTACTGTCATCTCAACCCCACAACAACATTCTCATACTGAACCCTAGTGGTTAAGGTGTAAAATGGCATTGTTGCTGAAAATCCATTTAAGTAATACTTAGGCATTTGACACACACTTTTAAAATAAATGATTATTTTGAGTATAACAAAGTATAACTAAGTAACTAAGTGAAAAACTAAGTACACTCCCTGATCCAAAAGCTTGTAGAACCACCTTTAGCAGCAGCAGCCTGAAGTACTTATTTTCTGTTTGACATTATCTGTCTCTCACGTCCTTGGGCAGGAATTTTGAGACCACTCTTCTTTACAATGTTGCTTCAGTTCAGTGAGGTTTATGGGTCACCGCAGCATTTCAGGTGGGCTTAGGTCTGGACTTTGACTCGGTCTTGTCTTTTTCTGGAAACCTTTCCATGAAGTCCACAAAATCTTTGCTATTTGAGGCTTTTATCATATTCAAGTTACAATTATAATGAATATGGGTTTAAAATAAGACTAAAGTAATACTTGCAGTTTTAATTTGAGTCTGTTTAGATCCAAACTGTGGGAGTATAGCAATTACAGCTTCAATGGCATAATGCATTTGGATGCAGTTGTTATAAAACCCACAATATGTGATCAGTGGAGCTCTGGTTACAAAAAACAGGTCATCCTTAGGCTGCAAAAATCACAACAGATCACAACAGCTGCTTATGGCCATAGGATCCTTTCCAGGGCAAAGAAAAAAAAACTTCATAACATCCATGCAAATGAAAAAGAAGGCAGGCATATCATTATCCAAGTCAGCCATTAAGAGATGACCTCAGGAGACCTTAACAACAAAATATAAAGGCCAGATTCACGAGACGGAGAAGGCTCGGAATGATTCATGATCCGAACCAAACAACACAATGAAGGCAGTATGATGGCATGGAAAATATTTCAGTCATTTCCTATGCTAGAATGAAGGATAATAAAGCATTTGATGTAAATATAGTGGTGCCATATGAAATCTATAAAACAATTTTATCCTTAAATATGTCATACATCTAAGAGTTTATTTAATGTAATTGTTAATCATCTGTTAAGAAACAGAAAGAAAAGAACATCCCTTGGAATCAAACTGAGGAATACTGGTTTTGGATGTTAGAGATATGAATACTGATGAAGACTGTGCTCAGAGAAAGCCGAGGTGTGGGGAGAGATTAGGTGAGGAAAGGATGCTTCTGCTGTGGCATAAATCCTGTGATCACTTGTAAATATTTCAGCTGATCAATGAACCTACATCTAGATTTTGTCAGACTTATCTGACTCTGTTTTACGATTTAACTCGGATTATTTGAAATAATAAAATGTGCGGAGGCCTCCAGTGGCACTGGGTCACTTGTGTTTATGCAGTGCAAAAGGACAATAACCCGAAACATACTGCAAAGAAAACCAAGGGGCTCTGAAATATTCTGCAATGGCCAAGTTAGTCATCTGATTGCAACACACTCAAGCATACATTTCCCTTTGCTGCAGTCAAAACACAGAGCTGAGGACAGCTACAGTAAAGTTCTGACAAAGCATCACAGACAAATAAAGAGTCTACAAAGTTATGAAAATCCAGTCTTTGTCCAAATATTTCTGGATCTAATTAACAGATCAACATTCATGCTTAATGCCATATTTAAACTCAAAGCAATTTTCATCTTATGAGCCTAATATAACAAGAATATTTAGTTGCATTGCAAACAAAACAATAAACCACAAACAAGAGAAGGACATTTATTACAGATTGATAAACAAGAAACACAGGAAAAGTTCTGTTTCACCTGCGTGTGAATGTGATGAGGTCTTTATTTACTCTGAAACACTCCCGTCCAAAAGTACTGGAACAGTGAGGCCAGTCCCTTTATTTTTGCTGCAGACTGCAAACATTTAAGTTTGACATTAAAATGTAAATATGAGACAACAGATCAACATCTCAGCTTTTATTTCCAGGTATTTACATCTGGATCTGATACACAGTTCAGACGATGGCACCTTTTGTCTGAACCCACCCATTTTCCTTGTGAGCAAAAGTATTGGAACATGACGGGTGTGTTTTGTTGTCCAGGTGTATCCTGTTACATTTGTTATTCAAATAGTAAATGTTGCTGAATGTCTACGCTCAGGTTCAGATTTGTGTGTTGCCTGTGCAGACATGAAAACCAGAGAGCTGTCTATGGGTGAAAAACAAATAACTGTAAAGCTGAGAGAAGATGGAAAATCAATCAGAGCCATTATACAAACATTGGCCATAGCGAGTAGAACCATCTGGAATGTCCTGAAGCACGCTGCCAAAACTACAAAGGAGTTCATTAGGGGCAGGAAGTGGAAGGTTTTAGACTGGCCTATTCAATCTTCAGACTTAAACTCTATAGAGCAGTGGTTCCTAAAGTGTGGGAAGGTACTGCAGGGGGGCCACAGTAATAACAGAAATTCTGTTTGAAATTACTCACAAGTATGCATATTACATATTTATATAATGTATTTATTTATATAAAAAAGTGGATTCAAACTGGTGATAAGAGGTGGTTAGTTTGTGATATTGCTCATTACTCTGACCTAAATTCACTGCTCTTGTATTGATGTTTGTGTCCCAGTGGCAAGTGGGTCACATATTGGCATTAGGACTTTACATATGACTGGGTAGTATTAACAATTTATAAAGCAGCCTGTGTTTTTATGTTTTTTGAATATTTTTTTTTCAAGGAAATACATCACTTTGTCTTCTATTTTGATGAGAGTAAAGACAGGCTTCTAGCCAGGAAAATTTCACAGGCCGGTGCTATCGGCTGACCGGAGAGGAGGGGGGGCATGGAATTTACTGGCTTTTAAGTGGGCTGCTGCAGTCTTGACTTTGGGAGCCACTGCTATAGAGCATGCACTTTACCCACTAAAGAGGAAACTGAAGGGAGTAACAACCCCAAAACAAACAACTGAAAGAAACTGCAGTAAAAGCTTGGGAAAAAAAGAGTTTTGTAATGTAAATGGGCCACAGGCATGCAACTAAATATTAAGTCTTATTCACTTTAATCTGTTTTATCTGTTCCAATACTTTTTGCTCACAAGAAAAACTGGTTCAAACAAAGGCGCCATCTTCTGTACCGTGTATCAGATCCAGGTGTAAAAACCTGCAAATAAACGCTGAGATATGAGATATTTTGTCTCATATCGATTGTTTTCAGTCTACAGCAAAAATAAAAAAGCTTGGCCTCACTGTTGCAGTACTTTTGGAGGGGCGTGTACCTCGGATGTTGCATAATTCCCAACGTCAACATCCAGTTATTCATTAAGTGAATCTGTGGGATGGTTTTCACAGTAGTACATTTGACCCATCACATATTTCGACACTCCAGTCAGTGAATTGATGAATCATGGGCAGATACTGTAAATTACATCTGATCTCAATTGTCACTGCTACCTGTTCATTGTAACCATGCTTCATTTTACACGTTCATTCAGAAGACACAGTATGCTCAAGGGTACACCGGTGTAGTTTAATTTTGACGGTTGCCGTTTACACGTCCCATCAGCTGTGCAGTTAAGCTGTTTCCAAGTCTATTTTAGGATGCACGTGCATGTTATGATCACGCCTCGTGTTCAGACCCACGTGAGGTAAATCTGCAATAACAAAAAGCCACCGGCTATGCTACCCAACCGCTTCAGCTCAGAAACATAACTGTGCAACAAATGATTGAAATGATTGCCATAGCTACCGTCGTCAGTGTAACAAATGATGGCATTGATTGCCATAGCTACCGTCATTATGAAGCGTCATGCCGATGGTTCCTCCGGTATTGATAACAAGGACTCGCGCCTCAGCACCGCAAGGTGAAGTAATCAGGTCGCCGTTTTCAATCGAGTTGCAGCTTGACAGCCTTCTCCTTCGGCCTGGATGCAGCTGGAGACTTCGTGTAGGGGAAACATCATTGACTTCTATCAGATCCAAAGTTGGTTGTGATAAAGCCCGGGCAAGAGATGTAAGGCCATTGGCGCTGGAGTCCGCCATGATGCTTTTCAAAAGCCCCGGTACTGTCTCTTTAAACACACTTCTTAAGAAAGTGATCAAAACTCTGCTTTCCTTAGTGTTCGCTGCCTCACATGAGCTTTGTGCGCTTATTCCGTCTTAGTCGACGGAAAGCAGCTTGCATCCTAGTTAAATGATGCAGCCAACAGAGGAGGGACGCAGCATATCGGTTATCTTTTACTTTCCCCTCCCACTATAACTCTTTCACACCTCAGACCTTTTAAAAAAAAATCTTTATTTGAACAGAACAGCGCGGTGAGAAAAGGGACAGAAAAAATGACAGTTGCAGTCATATTCTACTAACAGTCCATAATCCTCTTCCGTACAATAAGGCTACATGCTATTCATATAATAATAATAATTCACTGATTCTTGAGCAGCGGGACAAAACATGTCCTACTCAGTAAAGTCTTATTTTTATTAAAAAACAAGAAATTAATCATGATCTACATACTTACAATGTTAAATAGAGGATCTGTGCTTACCCAAAATATTTTAGCCAGTATTTTTAACTTTTGTGTGTATGTTTAAAAAGAAAAAAAATACTCTACAAGTGTGAAATATAGACATCCAATTTTTTTTAAAATAATTTAAAATATATGTAACGACGCATAAAGTGAACTTCAAACATTATTTACCCTAAAAATCTGCCTGTCAAAGTTGCGTCCACACTTTTTGTCAACTCCGTCGGATATTTTCATAATTCTCACCAAATCAGGAAATAGCGTGGTCAACTACGTCACTGAGGACCCCAGCGTCTTACTAGCTGTGCTGAATGCATCACAACTGCGCATGCTCAGGGAAGTTTGACTTTTTTTATATATATATTTTTGACAAACAATATTGATATTCCTACAGTCACAGCTGGAACATGTCAACACCGTCTTCCACTTATGATCCTTTTTTTTTTTTTTTTAACAGTAGGGGCCTGAATTTACGTATTTTATTGAGGTTACAGGGACAGTTAGCAAGTGAGGGAAAACCAGCTAGTTACAGTGTAGAGTGCATTTTTTGGCAGGAAAAACATGTCAACTCCGTCAGGTCCTATGCCTGACGGAGTTGACATGTAAGCTGACAGAGTTTACAAATCCACCTATAACCTCTTAATATGCTAATATAATATTCTTTGTGAATATATCAAAGGATTAAATGCTTATTATTCTGCAATTTCCCCAGCATTTATATTACACATTTATATAGAGAATTTAAGGGGCAGTATGTACATTTTGGCAATATTTAGTGGTGAAACTATTACCTTACATGGTGGTGGCCTCTGGAGGGACACATGTCAGTTTAGGTTTAAAGGACTTATAATATTGGGAAAAATACAACATTTCTTATTTTCATGGAATTATACACCAATTAAACTTGCTTATGAATGTTATATTCACCTTCTGCCAGATTCATTAATATCTTTATTTATGTTATTATGTTTATAACATAAATTATGTTTATTTATGTTCACTGCACCTTTAAGATTTTAGATAGATAGATAGATAGATAGATAGATAGATAGATAGATAGATAGATAGATAGATAGATAGATAGATAGATAGATAGATAGATAGATAGATAGATAGATAGATAGATAGATAGATAGATAGATAGATAGATAGATAGATAGATAGAAAAACCTGATGTCTGTCTCTCTGTGTTAACCCTGGGACAGGTTGGTGACCTGTCTAGGGTGTACCCTGCCTCATGCCTGGGACATCTGAGATAGGCTCCACCTCCAGATTTTGGGGGGTGGGCTAGTGGGTGAATATTTTATTTAATAGTTGTTATCTTTGTAGTATTGCTGTAATGTTAATATAGTTGATTGGATAAGTTGTGTGTTTAGTTCATTAGTTTAATTTTTGGTGTAACCCTGCCGCACCATTAGGCTGTATTGTTTGTTAATGTTGGTGAATAAACACCTGTTAGGTCAGCAATTCATTTCTGCCTCAAGCCTCCTATTTTAATTCAGCCACTATGTGCCATCCTAACAGTTACAATCAATAGAATATATAATCACCAAGAGTGTCTAAATCAGATAATAAAACTTTGCCATTGAAGTTATATTGTAGTACTGCAACTCCAGCAGACTAATTAGAACTTTGTGATAACCAGATTGCATCTCCCCCACACGATTTACTATCATTTAGCACAGTATGAGTTTATTGAATTGGGCAGAAGTTTTCTTTAAATCATGTTGCCTACAGAAAAAAGGGTTGTCTACCAAAAACTGTTTGTATGTGTTTTTGATGTGTAATGTCTTTGCTTATGTTGGTAAAATAGACTGTAGTCAACAGGATTTATGAATTGCTTATGTATAAAATAATGAAATTATCTGTTTTGCAAGTATCTTTATGAGTCTGCGTTATTGTGGCTACATCATAATCAATCCAGTCCTTTTTGGTCACTTAAAATATCTTTATAGAACTGTGATATTATATTTGTTGCAATTTCTGCTGCTCTCTTGGCCAGGTCTGTCTTTAAAAAGACATTTTTAATGTCAATGACGCGTTTTAAATAAAGTGTATATATATAAAAGTCACTTTGCCAGAAAGTGATTGCAGGAATTGATTTGTCTGGTTCAAAATGACTTGACATATGCTTAACAGATTTTAGGCCAAAAAGTAATTTACAATAGTTTTAATAGCAGACATATAATCGTTTTTTTGGCAAATACCGGAAATCCCTTTTTTGGCAGACAAATACCAGTAACACCTGTACGACCCAGCCGGCGGACGCTGTCGATAGCATCCTGGGACTTTTTTCCTGCATTTGGGTGGTGTGTTTTGGAAGCTGGAGATGACCTTGGCTCAAACATCTTTGCCCTCCTGTTCAGGTAGTCCTACTAGACTCAGGACCAACGTCTTTGTAGTGAGATATCTAACACCATAAATTGATGTAAAACAGACATATTAAAATATTTACAAATAAATACATTTAAAAATGAGATTTCAAAAGACATCTACAGCCATTACAAGTAAAATGACTGTTTCCACATACTAATTTCACTTTTGATCAACAGTATACACCCACACAGTGTAACCCAGTCAGTATCAAGTCGGTCTGATTTTGGATTTCAAAATGATAGCTATTTGAATGTCATATATACACTGTTTTTTGTTTGAATTCAGAATCCCATTAAAAGGACACTTCCTGTTTCCACAGACTAATTTCTGCAATAGCAATCTACCCATTTTCTGGAGGGCAGAAAAATAACAGTGCGACAACTGATGACAAACTTACTAATAATTATCTTTAAAAATTGACACAATAGTCACATCTTGGCTCATCTGAGGTTGCAGGTGAAAACATCTGTTGACCCACTGACATTTGTACAGTACACAACATCTGGGAGTGGATGATGCAATCATTTACATGCTGCAATAGCTGCATGATGAGGATCACCTTCTTTAATTTCTCAAGTGCATTTAACCCCTTAACACCGAACATGTTGTCATGTCCTGCCATTCACGGATGTCCAGCAGCACTTACTGCAATAACCCTATGTTCGGCGTGAATTGCAATTTCTCAGCTTTTAGAAATTTTTCAGATAGGACAAAATTTTGTGTAATTATGGTAATGCAAAGTACGCTTGATCAGATGTTTTGGCTGTGGTACTTTGTGTTAAAGGCTGTTAAAGGCAGGTAACGGGTGTGTCTTTGTTATAAAGGCTCTGTGTTAAAGGGTTAACACAATGCAGTCAGTGCTCCTGAGAGAGAAACTACAAAATGTCAGCAAACACGTCCACCATCACGTGGATTACCTGTGAGACAGGCCACAGTATGTGAGACTGGGCAGAGCTCTGTCTGATTTGGTGATGTGCAGTACAGGAGCTCCACAGGGGCCTGTGCTGTCTCCATTCCTGTTCACTTTGTACACCTCAGCTTTTCAGTACAACTCTGGGACATGCCACCTACACACCCAAATATTCTGATGATTCTCAACGGGAGCCTTTGAAAGTAGCTGCTTCTTCTTTTTAGTATTAGTATTAATAATATTAATACTAAAAAGAAGAAGCAGCTACTTTCAACGGCTCCCATTGAAAGTAGCTGCTTCTTCTTTTTAGTATTAGTATTAATATTATTTCAGTTGGTGTTATAAAGGAATTTCTCAAATAAGTAATAAATATAGTATTTCTTTTCTTATCTAATCTTATGAGCTATTTTCACCCTTAATTTAGAATGGCATTATAAGGAAAATTTTTGTCTTCACAAAGTAATTTCACTTCAGATTGATGCAGCTCTTCAGATTTTAATCTATACTAAAATTAAGCTCAACAGTAGCCCATAGTAACTTTGAAAGTTGAAAGTTTATTAACTTTGAAAGAGTCATACATGCTTTTATTTCCACTCGGCTTGACTACTGTAACGCCCTGTATGTTGGTATAAATCAGTCCTCTCTTTCACGCCTTCAG
>JASGAU010356663.1:0-14687 GCA_030220045.1 Australoheros facetus | reverse complement strand
GTATCGGATTACATTTTTTAATTTCTTTCCGATATCCGATCCAGTAATTTAGGCCAGTATCGGACCGATACTGAATATCGGATCGGCGCATCCCTAATAAATACTATTATAATTTTAACATAATTATTTTTCAAGTGTTCTTATTAATTACTTTTTACATGCCTGTCAAAAGATTGATGTAAGTGTTCACTGACGTGTCCGCTCAGTAACTCGAACCGTTCGGCCTACGCTTACCGAACTTCATGGGTAGATAGCTTATGACCAAAGCAAGGTTGGGATTGTATGTGGGGTCAAGGTCATATGGTTAAATCTGTCCTCTGCATAATGTCTAGATATGGATCCTTCCTACCATTTCTTAGATATGAAGTGATCATCTCCTGAAGGTCAAGAGTTAAGGTCACATAATTAAACTTTTGTTTTTCATGTGACAATGAACAGTGTTAATACAGTGTGACCAGCATAGTTTGCCCAGCTAGGCGGCGCTCTTGCTGCTTGTGTATGTGTTACTTGCTGTGTAGCACTTTGGTCAGTATTTATTGTCCTATATAAATAAACTGACTTGACGTTTATGGACATAACTGTAGCCAAGTGCTAAGACAGAGCAAAAGTCAACTATAACCATAAAGTTGTGGGCCAGAAAACGAAACAATGAACTGAAAGTTGGGTAAACACAGAGAAATTTCTGCATGAATATCATTGAAATATTATCAAATTTTCACACAAGTACTAAAAGTATATAAAGAGAACCTAATTACACAATGAGGGGAAAAATAGACTTGGTCATTTTATTTATTTAGGAAAATGATCCAATATTGAGTATTGGGGGGGCGGGGTTCGGTATTTGGTGTGATTCCCCTTTATCAGCATAAACTACAACTAACTACTTGGTTCTGCACATCAACTTGGAGGACTGATCAGCTACGGGATGCTGATAGATTTCCTCAATCCATTCCACATTTCTCTCAGGTTAAGGTCAAAACTTTGACTTGATCATTTAAAAATATGTCTATTCTTTTTAGACCGTTGACAGCTTGTGTTCTTATATTGTTATTGTGCCATTTGACCACCATATTGAAATTCTATTCATGTGCAAAGTCTGAAAATTGTCCTTAGAAATTACTGGAATAAGTCAGACTACTTTGTTCCAAAATGTTCTGGGCCAGATGCACCAAAATGGGCCCAAAACATGAGACTACCACCACCATGTTTCACAGATGAGATTCTGTAGTCCATTGTTTTCCTTTCCTTTGTGGGACAGCTGTGGCTCAGGGTCATCTACCAATCAGAAGTGAGGTAGTTTGATCTTGGCCTTGTGCAGTACACATGTGATAGATAAAAGGTGCTAATATGAGTGTTGAGGGTGGGTGAGAAATGTGAGAAAAGCCTTTATTTCCTCAGACGTTACCCTGTGTTCCTCTCTGTCAACCACTCCTGGGGAGGGTAATGATGCTTTAAGATTTCCTTCACTTGCACACAGCCTATCTGTTGATTGAGTCCAAACTGTTTAAAGATGGGTTTTGTAGCATATTCCAGCCTGATAAGCACCACTAACTGTATGTCTCTTCAAAAATCTCAGTTGTTTGTGTAATTATTCACTTTCACAAATGCGTTGGTCAGGAGATCCACAGGAGTTCACGTTGCTTCCAAGATTTTTTTTTTTTTTTTTTTGGCCCACATAAATGGATCATAGCAATGGAAAACTGATATTTTCAGTTACTTCAACTGGGTTCTTTTTTATCTACTTTTTGGACTTAAATGATTATACTTGGGTGTTTTTATGCAGTAATATTGAAGGGTTCATAAACATTTTTATAAACAGTGTGATTTGTTCCTGTTCTGACAATTAGAATTTGGTGGCTCTTGTCACAAAATTTCTGGATATAAGAAATTCATATTGACTAAAAATACACGACTGCATCAAATCTTTCCTGTCATGTTGAAATGAATGTTAAGGTTTAAGGCTATTTACTGTCACTAAACATTTTCTGAGTAAGACTCAACCTGCCTGTGTTTATACAGAGGTGGCATCAGGATTCTTTAGTCTGAGCAGCTCTCTCTGGTTCATGTTATGGCCTGACAGTAAGGGCCTTAATTATGTTGAGAGTGATGTTTGACTGATGTCCTCTGTGGAGGATTTTCAAGATGTCATGTATGAACAGATCCTAATTGGCTGTATTGCTGTTCAACATTAGGAGGATAGGATAGGAAGGGATTAAAGTGTTAAAGGGTGAATGGGATGGAAGTGAATTAGTGAATTAAATAGTTTGGGGTGAATAGCATGGAAGTGAATCAATGAATTAGTGTATGGAGGTCGCTGTTGTCATGTTTGGCTCCTTTAATCCAGCTGTCTGTCAGAGAAGAAAACCATTGTCGATTCAAAGAAGTTCAGCTGCACTGAGGTGGAATAAAGAGAGACGTGTTCACACGGACGGAGGCAGGATGGCATGTCTCAACAAGTTCTTGTGAAATGGAAAAGAAAGCAGTCAGACCTGCAGCAAGTCATGTCTTTTAGTTCCTTGAGAAAATGAAAGTTTACCTACATCAGCGTTCAGTACAAGCAGCTGTGGTAAACAGCGGCATAATTAACTGTCAAATTATGGGTAAAAACAACTGGTTTGAGTTGGACAAACGCAGCTCCCCATTTGTAGCTGTTATCAAGTTTTCTCTGCTGTAGCAGAGCTGTAGGTTGTTTGTTCCATCATTAAAGCTCCATACAGATATCCAGGATGCAATATTCTTCAGTGGTAAAATTATTCTCAAACTTTTAGATTTCTTTAATGATAAAATTCACAACATGAGCTCACACATCTTACCCCCAGCCATAGGTCCCTCAGAAAACACATCAGATAGCTGGGAAGACTAAGCCTGAAACTGATTGAATTGGCTACACACACGAAATCCCACCCACTGTTCTTCATATCCTTATTGTCACTTATTTTATGTATAATTAATAGCTGCTTAGTAAAAAAAAGTGGTCCCTTCCAGTTTCAAATATTCAGTTATGCAGCCCACGCTAAAGAAATATAAACTTGAACCTTCTTAATAACTATTATAACTTTTTGCAAACATGTTAGAAAGCATTGTCTTCTCCTGGGTCTCGTCCTATTTGAATGCTTAACTTTTTTTCCTTTTGACTTTAGAAACAAGCATCATTCAGAATCTGCTCTCATTAAGGTATACAATGGCTGCTTTCTTTGGATTCAGGGTTTTGTGTCACTTTGAGAGAGAAGTGCTGGGAAGAGCCTGGTTTAAAAAAAAATTTTTTTTTTTCTTCTGAGAGAGAGAGAATGTTTTCTGCTACAATAGGAGACTGTTCATACTGTAATGCCTGGAATTAATGTGGCAACCCCCAAGGATCAGCTTTAGGGCCTCTTTTATTCTGTATGCTCCCCCTGAACTGTCTGTGAAACACAACATTCAGTAACCACTGTTCTGCAGATGAATTGCAGTTTTATCCACCATGTAGACTCCATAAACTTGTTCACTGAAGATCCTCTTTGACCATCTAAATGATGTTGTATGCTAGATGGAGAGAGATGTCTTTCAGCTCAATGTAGGCAAAGGTGAAATCATTTTAATTGGCCCTCCCAGCTTATTCACTAACCTTACAAAGGTTCCCGTGTCTACTAATGCAGAAAACATGGTCACAGATTTTGGTCGTCTTATGGATTCTTCAAATCAGTGGTCTTGTGAAGGATGGCTTAGAAATGTAGCTCAGTTAAAGCCAGTTTTATCTCATGAGGACTCGCCTTTTTTTTAAAATTATTTTATAAAAATCTATCACCTCTTGACTGAACTACTACAACTCCCTGTTCATAGCTATCCCATTACACTTACTTGACTAGTGTTTGTTCAAAATGCAGTTGCTACGATAAAAAAAAAAAAGACCTCAGTCCTGCATTGGCTTAGAAAAATTGCAGAATCAATTATTTTTTTTTACAGGTAACCAGTGCAGCTTCTTTGTTCTTAAAAGTCTCTATAGATCCACTGTGATAATGCCATAATCTGCCTCATCCTCCCTCCTAGTCACCTACTCTCCCCTTAAAACCAAACTATTTCTCATGTGCTGCTCCCTGGCTTTGGAAAAGCATATCTGTCACACATTAAGTACTGCCCTGCTGCTGACAGTTTTTAGTCTGTTTGAAAGATCCACATATATTTCCTCGAGTTAAGTACACTGATGCTATTTTTTTTTAATGTTCTCATACTACACTTTAATCTGCCTGTTCTGTTGTTTCTACTTTTAATCATGTTCATGCAGTATTTTTATTTTAATTTTATTTCTGTCTTTAATATCCTGAATTCTTTTTATTTGCCATCTTTTAAAACTGGTTTTACCTTCCTGCAGTCGCTCATGATTTCTGTCAAGTCAAAACTTTATGTAGTGATTTTTTTGTTTTTGTTTCTTTTTGTCCTGTTTTGTGTTTTTCATTATGCAGATCTGCAAACTTGTATATCTGTGACTGCAAAACACTTTATAACTCTTTTTAAATATGCCCTAGAAGTAAATGTGACAAAGGTGAAAGATTATTTCCAGTTTTATTGACTAAATAATTTAGACAATTATAAAAGTTGCTGAAAGATTATTGATTAAAAGGGAATCTTAGTGACACAATAATTAGCTGCTAAACATTTTGCTTATAGATGTGTGCGTAATGTTTTCATGTTCTTCTTTGCAGCCAACCATCTTCAGTGCAATAATAATAAAACCGAATCCTGGTGAGTTCACTTTACTTTCTACGTTCAGTAAATAAAGTTGCAGCTGGTTGATGGATTAAGCCATTTTCACATATGCACTGAAGTCCTGAACTTTTCTAGACATTACCTGATGTAGATGGACTCCACAGAGTTGGATCAGACATTAAATTGTCTTCATCCTGCTAGCTTTCTAGTACAGAGTCTATACAATGTTTTCATTGTCCAGTTAATTCACAGTAAGCAGCAGCTGTCCCATGCGCTGCCTCCTGCATGCTCTCCACATGCAGCTCGCTGCCTTAACCAGATTATTTCAGGTAGTGAGGATGCGTCCGAAACATGTAAAACAGCAAATGTGGTTAATGTCCTGACTCGATTCTCCTGACGTTCTCCAGAGTTCATGTGTGAAAATGGCTTTAGTTTCTCCTTTCTGTAATGTATGTGTGCATGTTAGTGTTTCTCTGTATGTTTAATGCTCTGTGTGCAGTTTTGGTCTTGCGGCAGATCAGAAGAGGAGCCAGTATAAAGAGAAAGGAAAGAGTATGAACTCCACAGGATCTGGGAAGAGCAGCACTGTGTCCAGGTCAGTTCTCACTAGGACTAATGGAGGGAGCTGCAGAAAGTAACACACAGAAAGGGCTGATATTAAACCTCAAACCAATTAAATGACACTGCATAGTTCTTTTTAGTTTGCCTTGTAAGGTAGGTGGATTCATACAATGCTTTAATCACAAGAGCATCTGCCTTGCCAGGTTTCAATACATGTGCTGTCTGTTTGACCAATCAGCATCCAGCCAATGAGGCTGCAGGATTTATTTTTGCCAGATGGTTCGTCCAATCACATGCCAAGGATTTTTTTTTTTTAAGTCTTTTTGATAATCACTGCCCGTTGAGTGCCTTACAATATCTTACAATATTCTAACACTTGGTCTCTTTGGCACACTCGGCATCCTGTGGTTCGATGATCTGATTGGTTGAAGTTTGCCTGTTGTAGATGGTGACAAACAGATGGTGCATCCAATTATCTGCCAAGTTTTGAAAGTGTCTGCATTTCCCCAAACAGTTTCCCAGAAGATGTTCCCTGATGGTTCTCTTTGACAAACCATCTGGAGCTTCAAGTTATTCATTTGTAGCCAAAAAAAAAAGCACTTGTGTGTCCATATAGGTCAAAGACGTGTATTTCTGAGTGTCATCTCTGTGATGTGTGATCAAGTTCTACATGTGGACCAGTAGTTAGTAGATTCCATACTGAGCAAATCTATGGATCCTATAGCCATCCAGTGCTGTTACATTCTGTTATTATTTTTCTTTTTATAAAGGCTTTTACAATAAGTTGAGTGCTGTGGTGTGAGATCTATAGCTTCTAATGTAATCACACTGATATCAGCCTAACTGATTGCCGTCCACCTTTCTACACTTTCCGTGTTACATCAGAGCTCCCTTAGCCAAGGCTAATCTAATATTTACATTATAAATGGCCGGCTCACTGCTAATCTATGACACATCTCTTTTAAAAAAATGGAAGAAAAAAAATCTATATACTAATATTTCAACATTTTAAAAGTAAAAAAAAAAATTACATGCATCAACATTAGCATGGGCCTCAGTAATGATGTACTGTACCCTATGCTTTTTTCATGCATCCTTCCATTTGGTTGGAGTAAAAATGGCTCGTGGTGTCGCTGCTCTGTCAGAAATTTTTGGTATCCAGATTTGAAGATTTGAACCTTTGAAGAACACATGGGCAATAAACTAATTTTGAGAATTCAGTGATTATTTTTCTGCCACTTATTACCACCACTTAAGCACAATATAACATACCATAGTTTGCATAGCTACTTTAAACTGTTTGTTCTACACAAATAGCAATTTGTGATATTGGTAAAACCTGAGGCAAAAATCCTGGTGAGCGTTGCGCTACGAAGCTTCGCCTCCTGCAGCACACGGGTCGCACTCATGACGCTTTTTACATATGACTATCTGTTGCTGGTCAGGATTCAGTTCTCAGTGAATTGGTTGAAGATTAGATCATGGCTTTACTAACTGGCTAAAGTACTAACTGGTTGTCTGTTTTTTAGTGGTTCAGTGGTACAGTCGTTGAAAAGCTGATTGACTTTGTCACCAGGGGACTAACTGCCACGTGTCTCTCCACAGTGTGTCAGAGCTGCTGGACCTGTACGAGGAGGATCCTGAGGAAATCCTCTTAAATCTCGGTTTTGGTCAAGAAGAACCTGACCCGTCCTCAAAGATTCCCTCTAGGTTCTTCAACAGCGGCTCCTCAGCGCGAGGAATCGACATCAAGGTACAACCAGAAGGACTGTGACAACAAAACATGTATATACATACATATACACATGTCCAGATTTAACTTATTCAGTGAAGTATTTAGCAATCTACTTGATGATTGGGTGCAAATTTTTCTACTGGCAGTCAGTGTTGGAAGAGGATGATTTTTAATAATGGTCATGTGAATTGTATTTATCCAAATTTAAATTTGTCACATACTCTGATTCACGACCTCATATTTATAGCTTATTAGAAAATGTTAACTTATTTAACATTAGTTCTGGCTATAGTCAGGATATTACGGTTTTTGACATACAGTACTGTGCAAACGGTTTCCACCACTCCTCATTTCTTTATTTTTAGCAGGAAAATGGGAAATGGGTGTAGCGGTTTATTGAAAAATGTGCAAATAAATGAAAATTCAGAATTTGTACAATTCTCACAAGCTTGAAAGTCAGCCACCTTTCTGCTGAGACCATTTCAGAACGAGGCGTCGGCGAACAGTAGATGGATCACCTGAAGGGTCACAGGTATCTTTCAGGTCCTGTGTCAGGTCTTCGCTGGACTTGTTTCCCGTCTCTTAAGGACATGATTTTCAGATACTGTTATGCCAGGTTTCCAGCTAATAGCTCTTTGGGAATCACCTTTTTGGTGCAAAAATTCAATTTTATGTCAAACTGTTATTATTTGTATTTTTTATAGATTTAAGCAAAGAAATGGGAACAGCTGTTTTTGTGACAGACTTCTAGCAACAAAGTGCCTAAATGCAATTTATTACAGTAGGTTCTTTGCTAAGTTGTTTGTGTGTAGACACAGCACTCGTTCATCCCTTGAGTTAGGTACCTTTTTTTTCTATTCTTGAATGCTTCATAGGTCAGAGTTAAGTGACTGTAAATGTTTAGGTGCGAGGACAGGACTAAAAATGAGTGAAAAAGCAGCCAATGTCCAAACAGAAACTTTGAAGGACCTTTAGAAGCCTGGAAAACTATAGCTCAAGACCATTTAAAAAAGTTACAAGAACTTTTACTCACTAATGTATGCCTATATTGCTATTACTGTTCAGTGATTTCTATCCCAGTTATACCCCCGTATATGTGAGCATATTATGCCTGTGCTCAGTGACTTCTCACATTTCAGCTTAAGTTCTTCTTTTACAGTAACATTAGGCCATTTGTTACTGGAGCACGTTTTTCAAAACCTTATTGAGGTTTCTGAAAACCAGAACAAGATGTTTTACATATACAACCCAAAGATCCAAAAAATTAGATCACAACCATGATATTAGTGTGCAAAAATCTGTCTACATTGTCACCGTGAGCATGCGACTGTTTTCTTTCTGCAAAATTGCGAGTTGTACAGATGTTGAGTGTGAAATAATTTTCTTAACCACTTCGGCATTCCACTCCCAAGCAATCATTTTTGGATTTCCTCTGGTCCACAGAGTTGTGTGTTGGCAGAAAGGAGAAATGATGTGAGACTTTACAAGGCTGATCTGAGGCAGTATATGGCCAGTGAGAAGGGCAAAGCTATAGACTGGATTACCGCTGAAACCTCAGCTGCATTGGAGGTTTAAGTTATGCCTGTAACTAAGCTGTACTGAAAATGCTTGACCTGTACTACTTCTATACAATGACAGATATGTTTAGTAAGGAATACTGTAGCTGGAATTAAATTTACTGCACGCTCAGCCATTGAAAGTAACTCGTGTTACCCCCCCATTCGCAAACGAATGTGCTGCAGCCATAGACTTTACGATCAAAGCACAGCCACGGCTAAGCTGAGTTATGGCCTGTCTCGATCAGCCTTGGCAGCGCTCGACGAGTGAGTTGGTGAACCAGCTCCTCTAGTTACTTTCCCAACTGCAGCGGTACAGAGTTGTGCCCGAGTGAAGCTATTGATCAGACAGAATGCAAACATAAAGGAAATGAATCCCCACTCTTGGTTACAGCTGTATTCAATAACCGTTATCAGTCAGGGAAAAAAAACACCTGCCTTATCATTACTGTCAGTCACTTATAATGTTTATAATGGCATTATTTCCTGTGTTTCACACGCAGGTCTACCTGGCAGCTCAGCTGCAGCGTATGGAACTGGAGAACCCCAACTATGCCCTAACAAGTATGTACCTCTACACTACCTACACTCCTGCATCTGTTCTAGCTTTTACTTTACAGCCTCTGCACTGCAGGTGGAGGGTTAACCATGATGGTGACGAGAAGCTCAGAGGTTCACGTCCTGAAACTGTAGGCAGAGGAAGTGAAGCTCGGTGACTGTGTGTGTCCTGTTCCCAGTATTATTGTGGGGTTTTGTGGGGTCCTTCAGCTTTTTTCTTTTTAGCTGTTCTGCCAACTGCCTGGACAACACTGCCAGCAAAGACAAAGATGTGTTTGTCCTAAACTCACGCACATTCACATGCACACATGCACGGACCTGCTCCGCTAACATCCTGGCCTCTTTTTGTTTTCAAATACGTGTTTGCATGAAGGTACTGGCTTGCTACCGAACGTGCGCACACTCACAAATGCACACACAAAGCTGACTGTTATCTTCTTGACAGTTTAACAGTCTAAGTGCAGTAAAAAAAAAGAAAAAAAGAAATGCTTTGCCAGAGTTTGTGCGTGAGAGAGAGAAGATGAATCACTTCAGAGGTGAAATTAGTTCAGGTCTGGGATAGTCTTTTCAAGACCAAGTCAAGCTGTTTTCTTTTTCTTCTTTTTTTTTTTTGGTCTTTTTAGTTTTATTAAATGCAAATAAGCTGTTGTGATGATTGGTTCACCCAACCAACCATACATTTGGCCTAATATAAAATGTGAATGTGTGTAACCCCATTCCAAAAAGCTTTGGACGCCGTGTAAAATGTAAAAACAGAATGCAGTGATTTGCAAATCTCATAAACCCACATTTTATTCACAATAGAACATAGAAAACAGATCAAAATGTTTAAACTGAGATATTTTAGTATTTCATGACAAATATTGGCTCATTTTGAATTTCATGACAGCAACATGTCTCAAGTTAGGAGAGGGCAGCAAAAAGCTGGAAAAGTAAGTAGTACTAAAAGAGCTTCTTAGACAGTTTCTCAGAAGCAAAGACGGGCTGAGGTCTTTGCAATTTAACATCGAGGAACATTAATTTTGAAATTGTTCCACAATTTGTAAAGACTTTGAATATCTCATTATCTACAGTACATAATGTAATCGAAAGATTCAGAGAAACTGGTGAAATCTCAGTGTGCAAGGGACAAGGCTGAAAATCAGTATTGGAAACCTGTGATCTTCCAGCCCTCAGGCAGCACTACATTAAAAATGGGCACGATTCTGTCCTGGAAATCACTGCATGGGCTCAGAAACACTTCCAGAAATCACTGACTGTGAACTGAGGCAAAGGGGAAAACTGTTCTGTGGTCAGACAAATCGAAATGTGAAGTTTGTTTTGGAAAACTTGCTCACAGAGAGGAGAGAGACCGTCTGACTTTTTATCAGCACCCACTTCAGAAGCCTGCAGCTCTGATGGTACGGGGGGGAATTAGTGCCTCTGGAATTGGCAGCTTGCACATCTGGAAAGTCTCCATCAATGCTGAAAGGTTTATTCAGGTTTTAGAGCAACATATGCTCCCATCTAGGTGACGTCTCTTTCAGGAAAGGGCTTGCACATTTCAGCAAGACAATGCTAAACTGCACACAGCATGGCTTTGTAGTTGAGGAGTCCGGGTGATGAACTGTTCTGCCTGCTTTCCAGACTATTCACCAGCTGAAAACATTTGGCACATCGTGAAATGAAAAATATGACACAGACCGAGGACTGTTGAGCAGCTAGAATCCTCTATCAGACAAGAATGGGACAGCATTCCTCTCCCAGAGGTCCAGCAGCTGCTCTCCTCAGTTCCCAGATGTTTACTGTTGTTAACAGAAGAGGGGCTGCTACACAGTGGTAACCACAGGAGGGACCACGGCCAACTTTTTTGTTGCTGCCGTCAAAGTCAAAATGAGCTGATATTTTTCTTATAATGCTACATTTTCTCAGTGTAAACATTTAATATTATTTCAATGTTTTGTGAGTAAAATATGGTTTGCGAATCTTTACATTTCTGTTTTTATTTACATTTTATCTGTTTTTACCAACATTTTACACACCGTCCCAACTTTTCTGGAAGTGGGTTTACAGCTTTAAATTGATGCTGACTCATCAGTATGCTGATGCAGGATGTGGCATTTTGAAAAAGGATGCCATACTTCTTTTGGATTTAGTCCATCTCAGTGCCTGCTGTCTCATTATGTGGTCTCAGCTCTGTGATGTCGATCACTGCCCTGTGGGAGCCAGGCCATCTGTTGCAGGACTCCATGTTCTTCTTGTCATTCAAGGTTGTTCTTAATGACTCTGAAAGAGTATGTGTGTGTGTGTGGGGGGGGTTTAACTAAATGTTGATTTGAACAACTGTTTGATGTTCCTGCAGGCAGGAAGTTGCAGAGCAAAATGTTAATATTGTGAGTCTGAGCTGCAGACATTAGCCTGTGGGTTAACCTGAATCCTGAGCAAATTGGTAAATTGAACAACAGCTACACTAAGCTGGATGTTTATTTTCCAAAACAATCAATGACCCTAATGCAGGTCATTATGGATACTGAGAGCAGGTGTGGCGGGCTCATATATAAATATTATTTTTATTATGTGTTTAATTCAGGGTCATGACCTCGTTTTCTTGTTATCGATCAATAACAACTATGAGTCAGGAGATGTTTGATGACAGACATGCTGAAGCTCAGTGACTCAAATGAGTCAAAACCAGCTGTGATGGGCAAATAAAACCCAACACCTGGGCCTCAAACCGTTCATCAGCACGTTCGTGGTGTGGTGTTGCTGGGAGTACCTTTTCCATAAAAGAGGGTATGCTTGATTTGCAACGCTGTTTAGCTGATACAAATTAAAGTAACATCTGCATGAATGCCAGAAACCTGAGCAGAACATTTATAAAGAGTTAAATATGTTGATGTTATTCACTTTACTTTTATTTTAATGTTGTATGTCAGTATTTATGCATGCAGAAAAGTAATCACAACATAATTTGTCTCAGTAATATGACAGGAAAGAACCTATTTGCCTGGTATTCATGTTTCTATTTGCATTTATGAATCATAAAAAAACATTTGACCTTGTCTCTTGACTTGTATTGTTTGGAAAGGCGCAGTCCTGTGTCTCTTATTTAATTTCTGTCCCACCTGCTTCCATTGAATGCCATATGACAGACAAATTCTAGTGACTGCTTCCTGTTTCACTGTATTGACTGAGAGCCGTGCCTGCCCAGAAGCACGGTGTACGTTGTTCTAATGGTTTTTATATTTAGTCCATTACTACAAACTGTAGTAACGCTCTCACACGACATCCAAGGTCTGTGGTGGCTCTTATCAACGTTTATTTATTACCCACATAAGAGCCCACAGAAACTTGGCTGGACAGAAACATAACACCACCTTAATATGTGGAAACATAAATGTACACACAGGAGTCACTCGAGTTCAGTTTGATTTCAGGTTAATTGCACACTCGGACTTCTTTGTGTTGAATGAGTCAGATGAACGTGAAGGAGTAAACATGAAGTCACACAGACACTGAGTCAATAAAAGATCTGTTGACTTGCTGCAAATCATACAAGTCTTCATCCTATGTTAGAAGAGTTCACAAAGAAATAACAGGCTTTGATCGTTACTGGACTCCATGCAATGATGCAAATCGAATTCCAAAAAAAGGCGTGATGCTGTGTAATAATATCAATATAAACAGAAAAGCTCCGTATTTTCCAAAGAAAACATCAAACGTAGAAACTGAGAAGCTGTGCTGCTGTTTGTAAAGTGCATTCTCAGTTTAAATGTGATGCCAGCAGCATGTTTTCAAAGGAGTCGGGTCAGGTGCAGTAANGAAAAAGCTATGTAATGCTGAAAGACTCAAACATGATTATTAGAGATGAAACATTTACCAAAAAATTATTAAAGGGTGTCTGAGACAGGCTGAACACTTGAGTTGTAAAACTGGGAAGGTGTTTACCAGAAAATGAAATACTGCATAGACAAATAGTTCAACGGTTTAATGTTTATCAACATGAAGTTGCAAAGAATCTGGGGATTTCATCATCTGTGGTGCATAATGTAATTCTGAGAATCAAATTTGAATGACCTCCTCACTGCTTTAAAAACTGTACTTTGGTCTGACCAGTTAAATATGAAACTTTTTGAAATCATGGATGCTATTTGTTTTAAATAATGAGGAGATGGACTGTGAAGCCTGTTAATCGGTGCACTGTTCAAAAGCCAGCATTCACAATGATACATTTAGGGCCATAATTTGTTGAACAAATACACAAACTTTGTAGTTTTGCTTCTGTGCACCACCACCACAGTGGATCTGAAATCAAAGAGTTTAACAAAATGTGGGAATTTACAGTAATTAACAAATATAATTTAAATCTAAGGATTGTTTTTAATATTTGGATGAAACTCTCTTGCAGCTAGTGACAGTTTGCATTGGGTGATTATCGATTTGCACTGTGAAAGTTGTCCGATCAGTTTTTCAGCATTTAATTGAATCTGAGCAGAGAGTACAGCCCTGTACCCTTCAGTTTATCCTGCTGCTGCTACCAGCAGTCACATCATCAATGAACAATAGTGGGCCGGTTCCACTGGCACCCATACATGTCCATGCCATAACACTGACTCCACCATGTTTGAGCTCATGAGCTGTCCCTCTCCTCCGCCATACTTTTCTCTTCACGTCATTCTGGCAGAAGTTAATCTTGGTTTCATCGGTCGAAAGAAACCTTTTCCAAACAGTGCCGCCTCTTTTAGACGTTTTCTGTCAAAGTTTAATCTGGTTATCTTGTTCTGGAGTGTAACCAGTGGTTTACACCTTGTCGTATAAATCATGAGGGCATCTCTTGATTGATGTCTTAACCATGAAAATAATTCTGTCATCAGGCACTTTGGTTGCCATCTGTGGTCTTTCAGTGTTTGGTGTTGCTGAGCCGGCCGGTGTGTTCGTTCTTTTTAAAGAATGTAGCAGATTGTTGATTTTGGCTACTCCTACAGATTTGTCTCTGATAGGTTTTAGTTTGTTTTTCCGGCCTAATGATGGCCTCCCTCAGTAGCACTGGCATCTCTTTGGGCCTCAGATTTAAAATTACTGTAAAAAGTTATCAAATATAAATTCAACACTTTGAATCAGCTTTAGATTTTATGTCTGCTTCATTTGCCTCAAAATAACAGAAGAGGCCTCACCTGCCCATCAAACTGCCGGTCTATTACTTTAAAACCTCTGAAAATGGGGGACTGTGTATAAAAATGGCTGCAGTACCCAAACAATAAATGCAGTGCTGTTGTTAAACTCCCTGAAATAAGGCTGAAAGTCTGCACTTCATCATATATTTGTTAGATTTAAAATCCACTGTGGTGGTGCACAGAGGCAACGCTATAGAAATTGTGACTTTGGCCAGGAAGTTATAGGCCAAAAAGCTGTGGAGATGCATTAATGGACATGGTATGGGGAACTTAGGTGGAGGCACCATTAATGCTGAACAACACAGTTTGTGAAGAACATGTGCTGCACATGTTACATGTAGTCCTGCTCTCTGACGGAGACGGTCGCATTCTATCTCTCTCCCTGCCCTCCCCTATCTCTCCTGCTTGCTGCTTGCTGAGAGCGTCCCTTATGCACTGTCT
>JASGAU010356661.1:0-14240 GCA_030220045.1 Australoheros facetus | reverse complement strand
CCCCCCCACCCCCTCTCTTTCTCACAGAGACACAAACTCCCTTAAATCCCTTTTACCAGAAGTCCTGCTGACTGGAACCAGTCGCCCGAAAAGCAGTTGACATAACAACCCTGTGGGTACTCGCACTGTAGAACTGCACTCACCCGCTTCAGGCAGCGCTACTTATGTCACCAGAAAGACAAAGAAAGCATCCAGCTTCCCCTCATCAAAATCTTTGATAGGGGGAACACTAGTGCATGTCATTCAAACACAATCAAGCTTCAATGTTACACTGAGCAGCATTTGTCCCAGCCTTCCTGCTTTCCATTTGCTCCATTCAGAGAAGCCCATTAAATGTTTCATATGGGAAAGCAAACAAACAAGCGCATAAACACACACACACACACACACACACACACACACACACACACATGTGCACTATGCACATGCAAAGAGAGTATCCAACAAAAGGCTGCAATCATGGAAGCTCAAGTGGTGAGAAGGAAGGGTGGGGTTTATGGTGCTTTATCTAGCCAGGGGATCATATATGCGCACGCACGCACGCACGCACGCACACACACACACACACACACAAAAGCCAGAAGCAAACACCCACACAGTTTTTTTTTCATGGGATACATCTACTATAGTAGCTACAGTTAAAGCACCTACCCCCACAGCAGGCATACAGAAAGAATTCCACTCCAGCAACACTTCAAGTCCATCAGTTTTGCTAACTTAAGATGGAAAATGAAGAATGACTAAAAGCTATGTCAACTTTACAAAACTAGGTCAATTATTCTAGGAGAACTGATGTTTGTGTCCTTTGTCCTTTCTCTTCTGTGTGCACTTCCGTGTGCACTTCCAGCACTTACGTCACTAGTTCCTGGTGTGAGGCCACTTTTGATTGAATGTGAATATTGTTGTACAACCAAATCTAGACTAAAACCTCTGCCCGGAAGGTGGACATTTGACAAATAAATGGGTGTGCATTAATCTGCACTTACTGTTCTGTGACAGCTAAATGATATCTGCATGTGAAATAAAAGCATGCACCACTTTCTGCTGTTGTTGTTCCTCGCAGGTGACTGCTGAGCAACTAGAGAACTGCTGACCCTGACGAGCTATAATGAGATTTTTCCGCTTGCCAACAACTTATCAGCATAGACTTCATCCACAGAATGGCAGCCTCTAAGATACAGACAAGAGGGACAGAGAGAAAGAGGAGGCAGCATGAGGACGGGAGGGGGGAGAGATCAGTGGGGTGGAATGTCTCATCCTGACAGTGGGGTTTCGCCCTCTCAGCTCTGTAGTGTCCACTGTGCAGGGCAGACACCATCTGGCCAGCTGGAATGCTACTGAGCAGGGGGTGAATGGAGGGTTAAGGGGGGTCTCGCATCTTGCAGGGGGATGGGTTATGACTAAGAGATAGTGTATTAACAGTAGTGATATTAACCATTTAATACCCGACAAGCTAAAATAATTTAAGTGAGGGGAAAAAGCAGAAATGTGATATCAAATGTCTCTAATGCTCATCAAGAAAGCATAAAATAAAAATAAAAAAATTAGCATTTTCCAAAATGCTGCTTTGCAGTTCAATTCAAAGTATAATACGTAAAGCTTGCAGCCAATTTAATTGACATAAAAACTACTGCACAATATACAAATGTATACACAATGAACAAGGCGACACGGGGCAGCCTTACTTTGATATGGTCGGCAAACTTGAAAAAACTTCCATACAAACTTCAGTTTGCACGACCATGCTGCCTTTAAACGCTCACTCTAAATATGGTTTACCAATAATTGTGCATGTTTTATTCATGGATATTTCCTGCTAACATCTGCCACTCACATGGGCTTGAAGGCAATAAAATGCTGGTTGACAAGCATAGAAAGCACTGCAGATAAACTCACTCCCTCACTTAGATTTTATTCTAAGGCTTTCTTGTCAGTTGATGGTCGTGTCAGATGAAATTTGGCTCTGACAGCTAAAAAAACAAAGTGAAAGGCAGTATGGAGAAATCCCCTGTGCTGCCCTCACGCATGGAAACTATTATGCATGTGTGCAAATCAAACGAAAGCCTGAAGTACAACCATATGTTTATGTGCCATGCAAATATTAAACTGGTTAAGACACGTCATTATTGAAGTGGGTCCCGGCGGTGGAGCTGCTTAAATACAGTTTGCATCTTGGTGCTGAAGCTGGAAGTGGTCCACTCTAACTGTTAGCGAGGTTTATAAATATGTCTTAGTGGAGATTAGCCCAAGGATAACCCTCTAGCACTCTTCCCTGTGGAGTTCCTATTGCTCACACTGTCACATCCCGTCTGGTTTATATAAATATTTGTACTGCTGAACTTTTTGGCTGCGCAAATGACATCAAACCCAACTGAGAGCTGAGAAAGAAACGAGAAGGTGGATCAGACCATAAAAGAGGGGAGAGTCAGAGTTGAGTGGATGGAATTGTGCCTGAGTTTCTCCAGCCAATTTTTGCAGTTTAGCTAATTAACTGTTTGGGGAAAGTACTGCACAGTTAAACACTGAGAAATTCTCAGCACACTTACATCTCACTGACCAGGTGAAACAATATCTACTGTAATAACTGTCAAATAACAGTCTTATTTGTACTATACACGTTCCCAAGTCAGCCGAGAGATATAATTTCCACAGCATGTCCTGAATCTGTCCTGGGGCCCCCTCCTGGTAGGACATGCCCAGAATACCTCACCCATGAGGCATCCATGAAGCATCCTAGTCAGAAGCCCAAACCACCTCAACTGGCTCCTTTCAATTTCCACCGCCGAGGTGCCGGTGCTCATGCCAGTGCTGGTGTCAGTTTCAATGAACCGGCGAAACGCTTAAGAACGAGCCTGCGTTTCCACCGCTCCTTTACGTATGAGTGTGGGCAGGTCGTAGTCTGGACACGGAAGTTGAAGAGCACAAACGTGGGAGAGCGCGCTCCCCTTTTTTGTGCTGCGAAAACATTTTATGGTCCAAACAAAACCACTGCAGCATCTGTGTGCAGTACAGAGGTAAACACAGACAGCAATTAAGAGCAAGACGACAAGTACGCACTTTTATCTGTGATATGAAAGCAGCAAGTTCAGCCTTAGAGCCCAACCTAATTCACAGCTAATTCAACCTAATTCACACAAATCACGTTGCTTTTCTCATGTAATACATACCATGCAGTGAAATAGCGGTAGAAAACTTTATGTTGAGGTGACAGAGTCACACCCTTCTGCCACTTTCGTCACGCGTTCTTGGTTCGAGACCAGCTTGCAGGGCCGGAGTTGAACCAGCTTTTCGGCCGAGCACCGAGTGCGGTCGCGGTGGAAAAGCCCCTTAACGATTCAGATGCTGGCACCGGCACTGGAACCCTGTCAGTGGAAAAAGGGCCTCTGAGGACTGCCTGGCTTTTGAGGTCAGCCTCAAGTGGCCACTTGTGGAACTGCAGTTGTTCTTTTGCTTAATTTTTCAGCCCGAAAGTTAACGCTTATTATATAAAAAAAAAATCAAAAGGGATACACTGTGAAGTGAGTCTGAAGCTGTGTATACACTGGAAGCATTTGTGGCAACAAAAGACCAAAAAAGGTGAATGATATTTGGTGACTTCAAGTGACTATGGGCAAAAAAAACAAAAAAAAAACAAGTGCTGGCGACATGAATTGAGCAGGACCCGTGCTAAACTTTTAAACGTCCAGGCGAACAACTAAAGAAACTACCCAACTGGTAGAATACTGGTGACTGCCATATGACCTGGTAGTAAAGACCTTTTATCACAGCTATTTTAAGATCCCAGCCTTGGTAGTCTGTCGGTTGTATGCACAGCTTTGCAGACGCAAGTCAACAAGTTGTACTTGCGTACTGTAATCCTGGGAATACTGTAGAAAGTATGTGGAACAACCAGTAATGTTGACTCCTATTGTTCATGCTTCTGCTTTTGTACCGTTAGCCTCTGACGTGGAAAAGACGGAGGTGATAAAATGTATAAGATATAATAAATAAATAATTTTTGTAGTGAAGTGAGTTATGAAAAATGTCCACTGCAGTCAATATCTGTTTCCTGTGTATGCTTTTTTCATTTTTTATATATTTTTTCCACACCTCTTCCTCTATGCTGTCATCCCCATTCTTGTTCAAACCAATGCTTCAGCCAGTCAGCATTTTACCTGCACACAGCATCATCCCTCTATAAAGAAATGAGGGGTGATTCAAGACTTTTGTACAGGACTATACATCTCTCTATCATGTATTCCTCTGAGAGAGCTAACTAGCAGACACCAATATGGGACCGCAAAACTCCCACTCTTTTACCCTCTGACAACTGATAAAAACACACTGCAAATATAGAGCAATGTTATTTTAGTTAGTTGGCCATTTTTCTATGTAAAAAAAAGGCAATCTGGGTGTACTTATTTTGGTTCTTTGCCTGTGGAGCCTTGTTAAAAACATTAATTGCCCATATAAATCTAACTTACAGCCCTAATTTTACAAGAGGATTTTTTTTTTTACATCCACCCAATTATTTTAGAGCTAAGCAACACTCTGCAAGGTACACACTCACACAAAACAAAACAAAAAAACCCAAACAGTTTCAACATTTTGACAGCATGCTCGCAAAAATGCCACACAAGCCTTAATGAGAGCCCTTCAACCCATCTGTTGCTTGCAAACGAGGGAGAAATTCCTCTGATAGTAGAAGAAAAAAATTAGATATGTGGGGAACTGGTATATGATTTAAAGCCTCACACATCGAGTGTTGTTATCGTTTTCTTGTGATGCAATGATCCAGAAACTGAAACTTGATTCATTCATAATAGCTTGTTCTGAAGAAGAAAAAATAAGAAGTTATTGTTCCATTTTTCTAGACTAGAACAAAGCAAGTCTGTGCAGCAGAAACCCTCAACCATGGCACACTCCTCAACCAGTGTTGAGTAACAAGATACCTGCAGGGACAATGCAACACCACCCCAAGACTGAAAGGAAGTGTTCAGATGAATGATAATAAGTACTAATACAACCACAAAACACTCACTTCTGCTTGACAACAGTGTAGTCTCTGTCTGTCTGTCTTTGTCTGCAATCTTTGCACAGCCCAAAGAAAAGGCAGGTATTATGCAGATAAAGAAAAAGCACAACAAGAACCACTCCCTGCTCCTCCTGCTCAGCTCTGCATCGCCTGGACCCTACTCAGTGGAAACTGTGTCCTGTCTGCCAACTTTATGTTACAAACTCAGTTCTGAAAATGCTGGGACACGGTGTAAAATGTAAATAAAAACAAAATGCTGCAATTTACTAATCCCATAAACCCATAAAACATCAAATATTTAAATTGAGTCATTTTACTATTTCATGGAAAAAAAATATTAACTTATTTTGAATTTGATGGCTGCACACATCTCAATAAAGAATTTAGGCAACAAAAGGCTGGAAAAGTAAGCTGTGCTAAAAAGAAACAGCTGGAGGAAAATTTTGCAACTAATTAGGTTAACAGGCAACAGGTCAGTAACATGATTGGGTGTAAAAAGAGCTTCTTAGAGAGGTAGGTTCTCAAAAGTCACTTACAGAAATCATCATATGTGAACACAGTTCAGCATGCCATCCACAAATGCAGGTTAAAGCTGAAGAAACACTGCTGTCTTCTTTGGGCTGAAACTCATTTAAAATGCATTGAGGCAGAGTGGAAAACTGTTCTGTGGTCAGATGAATTGAAATTTGAAATTCTTTTTGGAAAACATGGAGGCCTCATCCTCCAGACTAAAGAGAAGAGGGATCATCCAGCTTGTTATCAGCGCTCCCTTCAAAAGCCTGCAACTCTGATGGTATGGGGATGCATCAGCGCCTATGGAATTGGACACCTGGAAAAGGCACCATCAATGCTGAAAGGCATTTACAGGTTTTAGAGCAACATACGCTCCCATCCAGGTGACATCTTTTGCAGGCCTTGCATATTTCAAAACAATGCTAAATTGCATACTGCGGCTATTGCAAAAGCATGGCTTCATAGCAGAGGAGTGGAGGTGCTGAACTGGCCTGCCTGCAGTCAACTGAAAACATCTGGTGCATCATAAAACAAAAAATGCGACAAAGTAGACCCAAGGCTGCTGAGCAGCTAGAACCCTATATCAGTAAAGAATGGAACAGCTTTCCTCTCCCAGAAGTCCATCAACTGGTCTCCTCAGTTCCCAGACGTTTATGAACGGCTGTAAAAAGAAGATTGAATGCTACTGAATGGTAAACATGGCCCTGTCCCAACTTTTTTGAGACATGTTGCTGCCATCAAATTCAAAATACCCTGAAAAGGATATGCCAAAGAAAATGGATGGATGGTACGTTTTCTCATTTTAAAAGTGATATGTTTTCTATGCTCTATGGTGAATAAAATGTGGGTTTAGGAGATTTGCAAATCATTGTATTCTGTTTTTATTTACATTTTACACATCCAACCCAAGCTTTTCAGAACTGGGTTTGTATTTCTCCACAGAGAAGCATGCCCTGTTAGATTATGACCAATACTTAAACATGCAGTGTCCTGCTCGGCGCCTGACACACAGACATCTAGTACGTCTTATCAATGCATGTATCAGGGCTTTTTTTTCTCCTCTCTTGCTCAACACCAGCTGGCTCATGATGGTCCTGGGAAGCCTGTTGTGACACAAGCCACTGAGATGCCTTACAGTGGGAAAATTACAGTCTTGCAGGCCTTAAGTACCGTAGCTCTTGGATATAAAGCTTCTATTCATCATTTCAGAAAAAGTAAAAGCAACTCTTGAAATGATACATAGCGCTGAAAGGGGGAGTGTCACAGCCTTTTTGAAAGATGAAAAGCAAGTCTCATTGAGTGTAATCAACTTCAGGGTCACCTTTCTCTCAAAAAGTGACATTATTTTGAACTTAATCATTGAATTTGTAGCCTGGTGGCATGTGATAAGAGCCAGGCCCAGTCCTATAATCAAAAAAAAAAAAAAAAAAAAAATCCCTGCTGACAGAAATGCACTCTGAAAAGAAGCTGCGCCTCACAAAGATTTACAGTCAACATATTTTAAAGCAAATCATGCACGTCTGTCTACCAGCCTGCGAGTATTTGCACAGCCAGTTCAATGTGACACAGATAAACACGAGTCTGACTCCAAACTATTTTGTGCCAGCTGGAGTGACATTACTGTAACAGCAGCGGGGCCTGAAGCCTTTTTAGTTTTATCACTTTTTTTTTTGTATCACTTTGTTTTCACAGGTGGTTTTGCAGAACACTCCCTTCTGTCAGTGTCTGCAAAGCCACTGCGCTCAGGGTTAGTTCCCCCTCTGTGGAAAGAGGGCTCAACAACTCTCTATTGACTAATTTGCTGAAACCTAAGTAAAACAGTGAGAGAGAATAAAACCAGCTAGCTTTTACATGCAATTTGATGTGTCACACATGGGACTGTCTTAACAACAACAACAAAAGAGCTTACAGATGGAAAAAGAGCATTGGGAGCTGTTTAGTCCATAGGATGTAGTTAGAGGGAAAAGGCCGGTAGTTGTAGGCGTTTTCAAAGGCAGTATTACCCAGTGTTGCTCATACTGCTGACATCATAACTATTATGAAATCAAACTATACCAACTAATGCAATGACAGCCTTAGTCAGCGGTCATAACAGCGCGTTTCGACACAATACACGCATCATATTCTTGCTTGCAACATTTTTATAGAAAACTGAACGACTGTCAGAGATGAGCATTTCCTCAAACACCCATTAAATGCTTCAAATTGTTCACAGGAAGCGCACGGTTTGTGCTAATGCCTTCAAACACCCAGTGTGACGGCACAGGAGTTAGTTACACCGCAACAACACGCTCATTACAAAAACAAGCCGCTAACTTATAAACGTACCTGTGACCCGTTGTGCAG
Organism: Australoheros facetus; assembly: GCA_030220045.1. Lineage (NCBI taxonomy): Eukaryota > Metazoa > Chordata > Actinopteri > Cichliformes > Cichlidae > Australoheros > Australoheros facetus. Next base: position 6,367 of record JASGAU010356661.1, on the reverse strand, counting down.
ACAGCACACACACACACTGAGATATTAAGAGACTTCAGTGAGACAGCTGTTCAAACAAAACGCGACGCAGCCGCAGCGCGTTTTAACCGCACATTCGCTCTGTTTTGGAAAGTTCAGTGGCAGCGCTAACGTTAACCTGAGCACGTAGTTCAAGTCGTCAGATAACGTTTCACCGGCAAGAGCGAGTGCTCCGTGACAGAAGTGAAAGCAAACGGAGAACATGAATCAGCACTTGCCTTCTTCAGAAGACAGACAGGTTTTCCGTGACCATCCTTTAGCGAAGCTGGGTCCTGCCTGGGCAGTATGCAGGGATATAACGCACTGAGAGAAAGCTGTGAAATAGCTGCTACAGGCAGGTCATGTCGCTTCAAACTTAAAATGCTCTCTCGCTTCTGATTGGTCGAGACACACACGGCGGTGCGTTCGTGTGCTCCCAGTAAACGCCCCTTTCTCCGTCTGAAACGCCTTTTTTGTGTGTCTCTGTGTACAGCAAGAAAATAAAAAAAATAGTAACATATTAAGTTTAGCTCTACATTATTCCATTATTTCTTACTTAAGCATTTCTTGCTTGTGTATTGTACTACACAGATGATTTTCTTTTAAAAGTAAAAACAACAGATTGAACAAGTGGGAAAATGTATGATCTGTCAGTGACGGGCGGAAAGAGTTAACCTCATTTAATGTCCTATAAACTAAAAAAAAAAAAAAAAAGAATGGAGGGGAATTCCACATCCCAAAAGCGATTCAATTATGCAGCAAAATTCTGTATTTCCTATTTACTGTTCTCTCAGCAGACTAACACTGTTGATCCTACGCTTCATACTTTTCTTTAATAAAAAACGCCGGAGCCTGAGCTGCTTAACCTTAAAACTATTTTCTTTCTCTGTATGTGTTACTCTCACTGTTTCCTTATATGTTACTGATTTTCTCACACGTGCAACCACATAATGCAAAGCAGGTGAGTTTCTCATCTGGCTCTGTAGTTGCTCACTAAGCAAAGGCTCGGCGGGATTTTACATTGCAGCGCACCCTACTGCTTATAGTTAGAAACTGTATGTACAAAAAGTCCTCAACACCTCAGCCATTTCTCCCTGTTCCCCTTCCTCGGGAATTTTTGACAGCCACCCTATGACCATTTCTCATTTTTAGGTCCGACACTTCTTGCTGTTTTGGTTTTGGTTAACAGCTCTCTGGAAATCAGCTTGTTGGTGCAAAAATTTTATGTCTGTCAAAATGTTATCTTTGGCATTTTTCATAGATTCAGCTGAAGAAACGGGGCAGGCTGCTAGTAACAAAGAGAATAAAAATACAATTTTGCTAATTTGTCTGTTATGTGTACACACAACAGTGTTTCATCCCTTGAGTTAAGTGCCTTTTTTTTTTTTTTATGACTGAGCGATTTATAGGTTAGAGTTAAGTGGTTCAAAAAGCAACAGCAACAATAAAAAAAAATTCCTCTGAAAGTGGTCAGGTACAGTACAAGGACTGGTTTGAAAATGAATGAAAAGGCAGGCAATGACCAAAGAAACACTTTGAAAGAACTTCATTGCTCAAAAACACGAGGAAAAAACAAATCAAAAATATGAGGGGCAGCTTAAAACCTCTGCACAGTACTGCACATCGGTATTACACGGTACTGTTTTTCAGGAGCAAAAACAAAAAGTTTAAATCTGTAACTTGCATTAAATAAAAACATGATAAGATGGGTGTAGCCAGTAACAAATGAGTTATTTGAAATTATGTACTCAGCAAATTAATTGTCAGAGTGTCTTAAATGTAAACAAAAACAAAATCTCTCACTGCACGAGAGCTACAGATTTATAGCTTGAGAAAGCATTATTGACTTTAAAGCATTTTTCTTTTGGTCTCAAAAAAAAAAAGCTTGCTGATGTTTCATTTTCACACTTCTGAAACAAATAATGTCTGGATGAGATTTCATTTGATTGCCTTTATTTCTGACATTGTGTATTTACTGCAAACTGAAATTGAATTGCATGGAAATATAAGAAGACAGATTGGTGTGTGTGTGTGTGCGTGCGTGCGTGTGTGTGTGTGTGAGACTAATACAGCCTTGAGTGCACGCACACAAACTTGTGTTAGGATTATGTCAAAAACAATGTTTTCCAGTAAATAACTGCCATAAAGATGATGGAAGCACTTACAAATGCAATTTAATTTTTATTAATTTTCTTGATTTTTGAATGCGCGTTTTTTCAAAAAAAAAACAAAATTCATGTTTGTTGATGTCCAGTGTCCTGCCAGTCCTTGATCATTCTTTACCCTTGTTCAGTAGCAGGTCAGTTGGGGAACACAAGGCCAACCTGTGAAACATGTTACTGTTAAGCAACAGGTACCACTGACAAGAAGCACATTGCTATTTTATTTATTTACGTTTTTAAACCTGACATGACAAAGACATGAAAAACCAAGCACACTATCAGCTCATAAAGCAGCAACTTGTCAGTCATAACGCAGTCACATCCTGAATCATTCTTTTATTTTACGTACCAAGATTACACAATGCAGTTTTAGAAGCTCAAGACACTACCAGCAGTAGAAGATGGTGTGGATCATATGTGAATGTAAAGAATGACAGCCATGGCTTTTAAGAGATAATAATCTTAATTCATCGAATACCTTGTCTGGACTCATATTAGGGCACATCCAGTTGTATAAGTAGTAATGAATGCTCTGGTCGCTGACACCGAACTTGAGCTTCTCCAGGAAACTCTTGTTATCCATCACATCGAGCGCAGCGAAGACATCAAAACCTTTCTGTTAGTGAGGGGGGGAAAAGAAAAACATTAATGCCTGAGAACCACTGTTTTACATGAATTATGTTATTATACTGACACACTCACAGATTTTGCCAGGACCAGGGTGTCCTCCATGAGGTCAACCAGCTTCGTGGCAGTAGAGACAACGTAAAGGAGACGAGCTGCTCTGAGGCAAGTGTGAACTGGATGATTCAGCACTCTGGAGGAGATGCTATAGAAACTCACCACACCTGTCAGTGCACCATTTTCCCCCTGTGTGGGATGAGAGGAGGTAAATACATTTTTAATGACCGCAGCATATCATTTTAAATGTTACCTAAAATGCTGAAGAAAGGTTTTGTCTCCTTATATATAATTTAAAGTAGGGATACAGTGAGATCAGACCTCAACCACATAGGTGTCAATCACATTCTCCCTCGGCAACAACAAATGCTCCACGTCTTGCATGGACAAGAGGGGCCTGAGGTGAAAGTTGCAGAAGTTTGCCTGGAGTAGCAAGTGTATCCCCAGAACATCTTCTTTGGTCATTGGACGCAGACCTTGTACTTTTGTCACCTTGGAAATAATTAAAGAGAGACAAATTAAAACAGGAGAAATGCTTTCAGAATTTTTTTAAAAGGCTGCAGCAGCAGCATGCAGTAAGAAGCTTTTGTCTCTAGATGGCAGCACAGACCAACCTCAGGTAAGCGGTTGAACTTCAGAGCTGTCTGCAGGTTCATGCTCTGTCTCAGTCCCGGGTAGTTGACCTCCATTAGCTTGCGTGGATTCAACGGGCGATGCCAAAGTCTAAAAAGATTTATATGACAGAGACGTTCCTTCATAAAGAAAATACCAAACGTCGAGATTTGATATTCAGGTAACCTAACTGAAGTTTTTTTGGAGGTTAGTTGGGAGGGCAGAGATTGGCATCTGTGGCCAGGTGACAAAAAAGTGCTTATTTTATTCACTTTTGCACTGTGCTAAAACTCATATGTATTACTTTGCTTTGCCTTTAAATTGTGACTCAACTATGTGTGGCAGCGACTACCTGCAGGAGCTTATTGGTGTCGGCAGAACTATGCCAGCGGTGTAGACAGCCTGGCAGAGCCCCTGCTGGTTGACCCGTCTTGCGAGCTCTCGGATCAGAACTGGAGTCATTCGCTTGAGGCGGAGCTTCTTATGAACACACAGGAATTTGACCTGTACCACCCGCCTCTCCCTGCAGAAACATTTTGAGTCTCAGCTTTGAGATATTCACGAGAAAATTGCCACGGTTACGTGCTCTGAATACGGGCATCACTCCTAAGACTTCACACAAACACATATCTTTGCATATATTTATGAGCCACTCACATCTCATAAATGCGAACATCTGCAGGAACAGCAGCGATGAAGCCGACTAACTTCTTATTGGTGTCTACTCTCACACCACAGTGCCAGTGAGATACCCAGTTAGGAGGCTGCAGAGCCCTGAAGAGAAAACAAATAATGCTGTTCGCATCACAACTCTAATTTCATATAGACATAGTTCTCTACACTCTGGGAAAAAAAAAAAAAGGAGAGAACTCAGCATGACACGAATTCACAGTCTGAATGAATGCAGCAGTTTTCTCAACCTCAGGGCCAAACACATGTGCCAATTCCTGGAAAGATAGTGCTAATTATTCATTTCAAAGTAAATGTTATTATGTTTTGATGCAAGTGGCCCTGAAGGTGCTGCTTTATGGAGATCACTGAGGGAAAAAAAAAAAAGGCAGCAGCAAAGAGATTAAAGCAGAGGCTTGTTAAAGATATGATGTGTTAGGTCAGGTTGGAAAAATGTCAAATAGAGAAAAAAAAAAGTCCTTTAAAGACACTCAGTGCTTTAATTTAGTGTAACACAGAGGCTAAAAGCAACACACTGTGATTACACTGAGCAGCGACCAGCTGTGAATCTGTAAAAATCTATGAACATTAGCTGTGTGCGTGCTTCTCTATTAGATAAGAGGTTTTAAAAGGTATTAATGCTAAAAAGCTAGACATCAAAAGCCACTAAGTGCATCTTCTTAGAGCTTACCACTGCAGATACTCCAGAGAGAAGTCCAACCTGATGGTGTTATCATCTTCTTCCATGTAGTTCTCATCTAGTAGACTGCATAGTTCTCTCAACTAAAATGATGGAAAACCACTGAATTGGATTCATTTTATTTTAAATAGTATCCATTTGATCCCTTGAGATATACACTAAGAAATCAGTTCTTTACTTCTCAAATGCTAGAATTTGACTAAAGTGTGTGACATATTTTGTGTTGATGCATACAACAATAAATAACTTACCACTGGAGGGCTGCTCAGGTCCAGAGTATCCCAGGAGAAGCCCTGAGGTAGCAAGTAAGGCTCCTTCTGGATACTTGCCTCACCTTCTACTACGGGGCCATGGGTTGTAATGCTGTCACCTGAGGGCAGAGAAAAAACATGTCTGTACCAAATGACTTTCAGATAATACTAGTCTCAATGTAAGTGAATAAGATGTACTTTTTATACTATAGACTTTCATAATATATCTTTTAGAATGACAACACAAAGTCAGCATTTCAGGACTTCTTACCACAAAAGGTCAAATGAACATAAAAGCGTTTGCAACTAAAACAGTTTTAAATAATATATATGTAACAAGTATGCAGTGCCATACAGATGCTGTAAAAGGTGGAAGACAATAAAATAATCAGTGTTTTCCAGATTAAGTCCAACATCTTGTCCACTAACAAACCATCCATGGATGGATTTTTTTTTCCGTAAAAAGTAAGATTTTGCTAATAAAACAATTGGAAATTATATATGGCTTCTGAAATATTGACAGGATTGCATCATTCAATATCTCTTACAATTTTGACAAACTGTTATTTTATTTTCTGCAGTAGAATGAAATAAGAGGACCGATATTACTCTCACTCTCTGTATACAGGACTATAGCAAGCAGCCAGTCTAGACTGTATATAAAAGATTGACTTAGCCCCCATCACCCATTTGATTAGCAAAGCCTCATCTTGTAACCTTGATTTTGGCTGTCTCCATCTTTGTGTTTTGAATCCAGATCACACAAGTGACGGGTGGAGCTTCCTGAAAAACCCAGGGACACTGCACACTCAAACTGTACTTAATAAAGTGTTGCCAGATTGGACGGGTGAACAAAATTTGGGGTGTTTTGGGACCAGTTTGGTGGTTTTTCAAACATAAAAATTTTATAGGTTAATTTGAAACAAAGCCCAAGAGTCCATGTTTGACACCCAATCAGACGTCACCACCTTAAAGACTTTAAGGCTTTCATAGTAGGTAAAGCTCGCAAAGAACAAGACGCACTCAGAGAGCGCAAACCTGCACCAAGGCAGCTCACTCTCTGCACAGCACATGTATTTACTTTTTAGGGAATAGTATTGCATTTTGTATATATTCATTTTGTTTTCTTTGTTCTTTTAACATAGTGCAATAAAAACAAGTGCAGGCTTTTGTTATTTGTCCTAGACAGAATTTAGTAGTTTTTTATTTTAGTTTTTTATTTGTGCAGATATAGCACATGTGTAGCATTAATTTTATGAAAATGTGTTTAAATGTTTAACAAATATCAAGAGAGA
>JASGAU010356658.1:0-19211 GCA_030220045.1 Australoheros facetus | reverse complement strand
TTGTTGTTGCTGGCAGACAATGGAGGCAATACTGCCCCCATATCTTCCTGTAGTGTATTGCAATTACAAAATCACACGATAAGCGGAAAAAAAATATATATGAATGGGTTTAAAAGTACGACGCTTCGACGATGAAATTTCACGTCGACAAATTTTTGTAGTCGACGTCATCGATTATGTCGATGAATCGTTGCAGCCCTAGTGGAGTCCTATGTAAAACTGGCTGACTCCATAATTGCCCACTCATTTCAAAGAGGGCCTGTATGGGATCACATTGTTGCGGGTGCGATCAAGGACGTGTTTGACAAAGAAGCCAAACGGAACCACAGAAAAAGAGCAGCTTGTGTCTTTAACCCTGCTGTGGGAGATGTTAGTGGTGCTAGTGCTGTACCTCAGGCCCCCACAGCAGCTTCAGTGCTGCCTGCTATAAATTCTTTTAAGTGTCTGAAACTGTGCCAGGGCAGCTTCCCAAAGACATTGGGTTCCATTGATGATGATGATCCCACATCCCTGGTGTCTGTTCAGTCTGTAGCTTTAAGTCACATTGTATCTTACATGCATGTGAAAGTAAAACACGGCAGGCTGTGTGTTTCACTCTGCTTGTGGTTCAGTGTGTTTGCCCTCTCTAACTGAAAGCTGCTGTTCTGCTGCAGGCCTTCCTCCCTCGTCCATGCTCAGCTACCAGCAGCAGCAGCACTTGTTGCGGAGAGCCGCCGCTCCGATGGGCCAGGTCAGCGTTTTTAACTCTCTGTGTATCGTATGTCAGATTTGCAGCGTGACAAAATGCTTCGCTGTTGTTTCAACTGAAAAATTGTATTTTCATGCATTATATTGAATTACACTCGTAAAATGTACTTCAAGGAAAAATGACCAGGTGGATTTAAGATTTCCTGGATGTGGTGTCATGCCATCCTGTCTATATTTAACTGGATCACTGCAGCAGAACCTATTTAATTGTGTATGAAGTCTTCATGCTTCCTTAAATTAATGTCTCTGTCTCGTAGATGAACTCTCACAGTATTTGGGAGAACAGTATGGGTTTTGGCCCAGTAAGCGTTGCCCCAGGATTGGTCACACACATGGAGGTGAGGGACACCTTCTGTTTGATCGGGCCTGAGAAGCTCATCATCAGAAATACTTTTTTTTTTTTCTTCTTTTTCAATAAAGCTGTCACAGCTCTGTAATTTCAGCTTTAACACAGTCATCACCTAATTGCAAGGAAATGTTTTTTTATGTTATTCTGCTGCTTGTCTTGTATATCTGAAGTGTACTCTCCGGAAGAATAGATGCACAGAGTGTATCTGAGTTTTCGGCAGTGGTTTTATTCTGGAAAGGGTTAAATCTGTGGAGGAGTAATCATAAATATATAAATGGTTAAATACATTTACGTGCCAATAAATGCACCAAAAATAAAAAAATTACTCGACACTCTGTTGGTAATATATATTTTTTGTCTCTCATCTCTTCTCTTCAGGATAATCCCCTCATGTCCATAATCAAAGAGGTGGGCCATCCTAAACGGCCTCCTCAGGGCAGGAATGATGACGGACAGGATCTGTCAGAGAGAGTTCCTCCTCCACGCTCTTCTTCCCCCGTGATTGGCTCCCCTCCAGTCAGGGCAGTGCCAATCGGGACTCCACCCAAACAGCCAATGAGCCACGCCCTGAATCACCAGGTCAGAAACAGGAAGTCTTCTTTCAAAGGTTCAGTGTTTGCTTGCTGAAGGTTTTTAGGTCTTCTGTTTTCAGTGACCCAGTGAACATAAAGATCTCTCCCTGTTTTCTGTGTCCAAGTGTTTCTTTTGGTGCCATAACAGGACTTAAAATGTATCAAATTTCCCATAATCTGCTTTTAAAGTTATGGAGTAGTACTGCAGTAGGTACCCTGCTGTATGTAGTAGGGTTGGTTAACCCTGTCCTCTGTATGTGTGTGTTTGTGTAGATCCACCATCCCACAGCGGTTCATGTGAGAGCTCCAGTCCAGCACAGATACCCCGCTCCTTTCCCCGAGCGTCTGTCACCCAACACCCTCCTCAACATAGCTGTGAGTTTTTCCTCTCCGCCTGGCTCTCAGCTTCGCGTGCACGTCTGAATTAGTCAGCAGACGGGGTCTGCACACTGATTTTCTTGCGTTGTATGTGTTGCCTGCCTGGCTAATATTGTGTAGGTGTCCCCGTAACAGATTTAACCTTTATAGTTGTGGACCTTTCAAGACCTCTGAAGGTTTTCTGGCTGGCTGCAGTGTCCTCCAAACATAGGCCATACTTCTTTTTCCTTTGCTGTGAGGTAGCCCTGATCCTTCCTGTTTATGTTTCCTACCAGCTGATTGGCTGGTGACTCACTGGAAGGTCACCTCAACCAGAGCCCGTATCATGTGCTTCATGTTGTTGTTGCACTGAGCTGACGGAGGCTGCAGAGGAGGGCCGGGTGATTAACCGGGTTTTAATTGCAGTTATGATTTTGATATGACGAAAACAAAATTATCACAATAAAATTATTAGCCAACATAATAACTTGCTGTTTGCTCAGGTAGAGACAGGATGACTGAAAGAGCCTTTGGTCGATCGCTGTTCCACAGAAACTTTAACGTTGTGACCTCGGATGTTCAAATTCACACCACAGATGTGAACTCTTCAAGATACACCCATCAAACTTCACACACTTGTTCACTGTACTATAACAGCACCTTGGCCCCCGCCCCTCCCTGTTGCCCCAGATATGAATCCAAAACAGCCGAGCGTTGGCAGGTGCTCAGCGGTGCTCTTATTTCTGCATATGAACTATCTTGTTTTGGTTCCCACCAATGAGGTTTTAGCTTTGCACTGGAAGAACATCTCCAGCACTGTCATAAAATTAGTGTTTAAAATATTTTTAAGTGGTTTCATTTACTCACCCTTACATACATTTTTGTCTAAAATAAGAGGAAAACGCAGAGACTTCTGTGTGGCTCAGGCGTGCTCGTGTGCGCGGTACAAGTCAGATTCAGAGGTTCAGAGTCACACCAGCTGTTACCTCCAGTTTCATATTTTCCTCAGAAACATGAGTCATGTTGACCTCATCATTTGACCTTGTTTCACTTTCATTGTCGGCTTGGAGCTGACCTCATCTTGTTTGTGTTGTCAGAACTCTCCTCTGTGTCGCGGCCCGTTCCCTCCCAGAGTCGGTCCTGTTCTGTCTCAGATTCAACGGGCCCAGCTGCTCAACTCTCAGGTTAGTAACACACACACACACACACACACACACACACACACACACACACAGTCTGTTCAGGTTAGTCAGGTGTTGTTTCTCAGGAAGGCTTCAGGAAGAGATGTGAAAGATCCCGGTGGTGGTTAGATGTTTTAATTCAGTTGGCCAGCGTGTGTTGTTGTATGTGTTGTAGAGAGTTTTTCCCAATAACTTTGTGCTTATAAATACATGTCATTATTCTGTTGTGTAGGTTAACCTTCTAAGCATGATTGATGACATACCTGCTACCTCTCCGTCTCACTGGTCTGATTCTCTGGTTTGTCTCTGTCTCTGCAGGTGGCCGGGTTTCCTCGCAGCGGTCCAGCTCCTCCTTTGCTGCCCGGCGGTGGAGGTTTCAGACCGTTCTTCGGGGGCCCTCCTCCTCCACACGGTCACCGAATGGGCCCGCTGCCTCCCCACGGGCCTCCTAACCATGCACCGCCCATCCGGCACAACACAACTCACCTCCACCCACAGCACCGCCGCATGCTCACCCAGCGCATGCAGAGCCGAGGAGGGTAAGGACGCACGCATAAACGCAGCTGTTTCATTGGCTGAGCAGACACCCCGTCATCGTCTCGATATGCCTCTGCAGGGACCGTGGCAGGACTGGAATGGACCGGCACAGCAGAGACCCCTACAGCAACCTGATGACTCAAAAAGAGAAGGAATGGGTGACAAAGATCCAGATGATGCAGCTGCAGAGCACTGACCCTTACCTGGATGACTACTACTATCAGGTTGAGTTTTAACAAACTTCCTTCATGTCTGCTCCAGATATCTGTCCTTTATTAATTTATTTTATTGGTTCTACAAGAGTCATGAAAACAGTAAAGCAGCCCCCCCATCAGTGTCATGATTGTTGAAATGAGCGCGTGTTATAGTCAGGCCTGATTGGAGTGGGCGTGAGAAAAGGAGAGCTGTGGGAAATATCCTGACTGGATAGCAGCTGTATATGTAGAGTTAAATCAGAACTCGATAAACACATTTAGTTTGTGTAGTTTCAGTATTTGTTGAAAGTCACCGACTGTGTGTGTTTGTAGAACTACTATGAAAAAATGGAGAAGCGCCAGGAGCGAGAACGAGACAGCAGCAAGAAGGAGCACACCACCAAGCTCATCACTCCACAGGTGGCCAAGGTCGAACACACCTACAGGCCAGGTAAATGACGCCGACGGTATGTCGTGGCACGTGGCGCTGCTCGAGCAGCTGTTCAACACTGACGCGTGTTTGTCTGCAGTTCAGTTCGCAGGCTCTCTGGGTAAACTGACGGTCTCCAGCGTCAACAACCCCCGCAAGATGATTGATGCCGTGGTGACGACTCGCTCAGATGACGAGGTTTTTGTTGCTTCTTTGTGTTTTTATGAAAATGTTGCTTCAGCTGCTCTTTCTTCTGACAGTTGTTTCCTTTGAACACAAAGACGGAGGCTTAAACGACAGAGGTTTGTTGTAACGGTGCCGTGGTTTGGTTCATGCTTTGTTTTTTTCTTTAGCTGCTGGATCATAAATGAAAAACTTAACTCCATTCTCATTTCCATGCCTGCAGTTGGCCTTCGTTACCTGAACATGACGTTATTATTAGCCAGGCATTAACAAATCCACACGAGTATTATTGTACAGTATCGTGGAGGCGCCTCAGGTTCAGTCTCTTTACAGCCTCAGTCTGCAGCAGAACCTCTGCAGCTGCTCACTGTCAGACCATCACCATGAAGCTCCTGCAGGATCTCTCTGATGTGGTCTTTGGTCACATGATCAAAAAAGCTCATTAGCTGCCTCATGATAGATCAGCTCACAAACACACAATGCTGTTTTATCCATCCACTTAGCAAAAGTAGGCTCAGTTATTGCTGTAAATGCATGAGGTTACATATGATTATTATTATTATTATTATTATTATAAACACCAGTGTTTCCCACACACAGACCATGTGCCATCCAGGTCTGTTATCCAATTTTTTTCATCATCTGAGAGATCAAATGAAGCTAAGAGGTAAACGAAGCATTTCCTCCTTAGCAGAAGCTGCTAACCAGCTACCTCCAGTCCTTCCCTGCAGGCGGAGTAGTCAGGCTGCTGCGGCGCTCCTTGATGTGAATCACCCGCCTCGAGCCTCTCAGCCTCTTGTGGGCGGCCCGGCTCCACCTTCACAGTCGTAGACTGCAGCTGGTGACTTTAGTCCAGCAGGTGGAGATCTGGTGCTGCTGCGGTGGCGTTGAAGTCCGTCCATCAGATGAGGAATTTACTGAAGTGGCAACTGATCATTTATAAATGATAAATATTGTCACAAAGAATCAACAGTATTATCAATTTTTTTACAAAGTCTGGGAAGCTCTGATTGTACACACACTCGTTTCTCTCCGTGCTGGTTTGCCTCTCTTCCCTCCCTTCTTCCTCATGAGCTGCTCAGCTGGCAGTTGGCATTAAGCAGATCAGTGTGACTGTGAATCGAGTGCAGCTTCAGATTGTTCTGAATCCACTCCAACACACCACCCTGACGGCAGCCTGACAGCCTGATCTCAGTAATAATGCAACAAAAGTGCTGTTCTACACGCAACAAAAATATAAATGCACAAAACATTTTCCTATTTCATCTCATAACTAATCAACTTTGTATAAGCACAACAGTTTGTGTACCTACTCAGTATCATTTCAGGCTTCAATAGCAACCAGTGTTTGAGATCTTTATGCAACAGTCCATGTTATCACAAAGCAAACACAGTGTGGTCAGCGATCAGAGTTCGCAGCACAGAGACATCACAGATTGTCAATAGTGGGATCTTGTCCCATTCCTCCTGGAGTGCATGGGCATGTTAAGGGAGAGGTCATTTTAACTTGACCTTTGGGGTTTGTGCATTTTATATTTTGTTGAGTGTGTATTGCTCCCATTTCTGCTAAACCTGAAGTCTTTTTTTCTAAGACTCCTTTTCTCTTGTCTTGTAGGAGAAACGAGAGAAGCAGGTTTGGAATAAGAGGCGACAGATCCTCTACACTGTGGAGAAGGTAGGACGAGCAGAGCCGTGCACGTCATGTTGTTCACACAGACTGCAGGAAACACTGCTCGGATGTGTAAATGCGGCTCTTTGCTCTTCCTTCCCGTCCTGCAGATGTACAGTTTGCTGTTGGAAGTTCAGGACTTTGAGAAGCGTTTCGTCCAGGCACCGGAGGAGGACCGGGAGACTCTGCTGGAGCAGCACAAAAGCAACACGGAGCAGCTGTGCAACTCTCTGCGGGAGAAAGAGTGGGACGACAGGTGAGAGGGGCGGTCCTTATTCCCGTCCAATCAGTGCAGGTGGGTCAGCAGTGTAACGTGTTCTCTTCTTCTTCTCTTCCTCTCTGTGAAGAGTGAGCGATGAGCAGTGTGTGATGATCATGTCGGTGAGGAAGGGAAAGCGGCTCATCTCCCGGCTCCTCCCCTTCCTGCCCCCGACGCAGGCTGCTGCTGTTGTCATGGCAATTGCCCGCAACCTTTCTGCTTTAGCCAAGAAGGACAAACAGGACCAGGTAACCACTGCAGGATGTGACATCACTTTAGCACAAAGGGCCAGAATAACAGAGATGGTGGATTAAGAGCGAGCGTCCAGCACGCTGTCTGCTGGGGGAATAGGCGGCGCAGTCAGTGCAGCATCAGTGTTTCTGCTGGCGGAGCCTCCTTCCTTGTAGTTGAGCTAGAGTAGAACGTGGTGCACAGACGGTGTCAGTGATTCTCTGTTAACGGGCTCTGCCTCTGTTCTCCCGTTCAGGTGCTCTGCTGGTTAGTGGAGCCGGTTTCTGCAGTGATCCAGTCATTATCGAGCTCCTCCCTCACAGATCTGCTCCAGGAGCTTCAAGGCAGCGAGGGCCAGCTGTCCGTCGTACTGCACAACAAGGTACGCACCACACAGCCGAATCAGAACCAACCACAGCACACCCGTGCCACTCTAAGGTCAACTTATGGCACAGAGTACAGCAGGGGTCCTCAGAATAACCAGGGCTGCCGGTTCCTGTTATCCAAAGTGTCTGAAGTTCTTGTTTCAACATAACATAAATGAGATTCCAGAGAAATAAAAACTGTTGATTTAAACTGTTGGAGCCCCCCCCCGACTGTCAGCGTATGCAAGCACTGATACCTGATCACTGCAACTCCCAGTTTCCCTCAATCTTTACGAAGGAGGTGAAGAGTGTAAATTTAGCATCACCCACAGGAAAACAGTGGGGTGGGTTGTACTCTCATGGGCACAGACAGCTGTGTTGTTGTTCCTATTAGTTTTCACTTGGCATGCCCCCAAAGTACATGTGCAGTTGGCCGATGCTGATGTCCGCCCGAAGCTTCCCGTCCATCAGTTGATGACAAAGTTCACATCAGGCAGACCTGCAGATGCTCACATACGCACAGTTATTCCATCTATTAAAGGCTCGTTCCTGTTCCTGTTGGATTTTATGCATTTTTATCCAGAGAGAAAAAACTTCAAGTTTTACAAACAAAGATCTGCGTCAGAGCAGGTCCCATCTCTTCAAGCCCTCCCCTGCTTCTCCTTCAGTGTCTTCTTCTGTCTCTGAAACTTTGGCTTCATCTGTCTGCAGTGTGCACACAGCGTGCAGTGTGTGGTCTGTGAGGTTTTTGGCATTGTAAAATAAACTCCATGTTTGTTCACACACGCATACGTCTGCTTCTGCCCAGTTTGGTGTGACGCTGCTCTACGTGATCCTGAGTGAAGGAGAGAGGATGCAGAGCTCCGACGCAAACTGCCAGCTGATGGATGACAATCGATGGTGAGCCGTGTGTGTGTGTGTGTGTGTGTGTGTTTTCTGAAGGCCTCTCAGTTTTTCTTTGGCCATTGGCTGCTTTTTCACTCTTTTCAGTCCAGTGCTTTTACCCGACTGGTAAAGTGGTTTTGTTACGTTGTGTAACACTGACTCATGAATCATTTGGATGAATCAGAGTTGTGTTGAGACGTAACAGAAAACTGAGCAAAGACCTGATTTTAAACTGTCTTCAGCCACTTTATTGGCAGCTCGTCACAGAAACACATCATTTGTTCCCATTTCTTTAGTTGAACCTATGAAAAATGGAAACTGAACAAGTACAGGACAAAAGTGTCAACTCTAAAAAAAAAAAAAAAAAAAGAAAACTATCAGCAACAATATCTGCTGTCCTGACGAAACAGGAAGCCATTGTTAAGGGAAACAGGGTGGAAAGGTGAGGTCTGCCAAAGTACACAAGAACTGGACTGAACCTCAGTGGCAGCGGGTCTGATGGAGGGATGAAGACAGATTTGAAAGTTTAGGTTCAGATTGTATGTACAGAATTATGTTTTTTCTAAAGTTCGCTGCATCTATTTCTCATTTTCCCACCTAAAAATATAGAAATGGGGGGTGGCTCAAGACTTTTGCACAGTACTGTACGTATTTAAGTTAACCCTTGCTGTATGTGACATTAGTCTTATGAAGATTAAATACTCATATAATTGAGGTTATTTAATACAGAAACTGAAACAGCTGATAAATATCATTCCCACAACTTCCTGTGAAATAAATGGGACTGTTTCTGGCATCAGGCTGATAATTCATGACCGAGGAGCCTTAGCATCAACTAAGTGTGATAAATGAAATTTAATGTACTTTGATGTAATACCAGTTTGCACCACAAGATGGTGCAGCGAGTCAGTGTAACCTTTATTTAACCAGGATTACAAGCAGAAAAGTTGAGATGAAGTCCTCTCGGCACACCCACTGTGGGGAAAGTTTTTTTTTTTTTTCTTTCAAACGTTGTTCTCCCTGCTGACCCACGGTGTCCACTCACTCTCTCTCCTCTCAGGACTGAACTGGTGTTTTCGGTGACGAGGGAGCTGCTCAGCATCCCCCCCTCGTCCCTGTCTCCTCCCCTCTTCACCCCTCCCAACCTGCTCTCCCTCTTCTCGCGCTACGTGGACCGGCAGAGGCTCGAGCTGTTACAGGACAAGCTACAGTAAGTCGGCGAGCAGCAACACGAGCACGCGTGGGCAAAAAAAATGAAAACTAACGTCTTATTCTTCCTGTTTCAGGATCTCTGCTTTGTCCAGGTAGAAGTTACTACACACATCAACACCACCCGCTCCACACCTGATGCAGACCTTTCTTTTTGTGTGTGTGCGTGCATGTGTGTGCGTGTGTGCGCTCTCTTGAGGGGTGAATCCATGGTGGATCATTTTAATCCAGCAGAATCTCTAGTCACTTTTGTTTTTCTTTGTGTTTAGAGTGAGTGTGTGTGTGTGTGTGTGTGTGTGTGTGTGTGTGTGTGTGTGTGTGTGTGTGTGTGTGTGTGTGTGTATGACAGTGACACACAATGTCTGAATGGAAAAAAAATTAATGAAATCTGCATTTTTAAATATCTTGTTTACGAAAATGTCTGTGATGACCCTTCAGATTAAAGAAAGTATTTCTATTACATAAACGCTCTCGTCTCCTTTCTCGTCCTCTGTCTGCACACGTGACACGTTCTGGACGATTCGTCCAAACGTGAAGCACAAACACGCAAATGTTCCTTTGTGCGGGTTGTTTCACTGGTCTCCCCAGAACATAATTTAAGGAAGGAAATGAAGAACAGTATTCTGTCTGAAGTACTTAAAGGTGAGTAAATGGTTTTGTTTGTCAGCGAGCGCAGGCTCCGACGTGCTCACAGCATCCAAACAGAATCATTCGGATCAACTTTGTGGATCAAAACAAAAGCGGGATTTAGAGCTCAGCGAGGTTACTTCAGGGTGAATCCGGGTTTTCAGTGTAACAACTTATTAAGGTGTATCTCCATGGTAACTAGTCCGTAGGTGTTGTTTATGATTCTCTCATCAGGAAAGAGCGCTGATCCTGGAAGATCTCTGCCCTTGGTGCACCAGAAGGCAAAGGGTCTAAAGCAGTGATCACCAGAGTGTGGGCCCGAGTGCTCATTCAAAAATATAGATGTGCGCTGCATTACCAAAAGTACTCATCTGCCTTCACACACACATGAACTTGAGTAACATCCCATTCTTAATCCGTAGGGTTTAATGTGATGTGGGCACAGCCTTTGCAGCTATAACAGTTTCAACTCTTCTGGGAAGGCTTTCCACAAGGTTTAGGAGTGTTTATGGGAATTTTTGACCATTCTTCCGGAATGTCTGTGTAGGTTCTCAGTCATCGGGGTCATAGTAGTCTGGAGCTTAAAAAAAGGGCGACTGGATTTCTTTTTGTTTATGGACACGTTTCACCTTTCTCATCCAAAAAGCTTCTTCAGTTCTCCAGAAGAAGCTTTTTGGAGTGCTTTTTTTTTTTTTTAAAGCTCCAGAGACCGTTATTCCAGAAGCACATTTGTGAGGTCAGACACTGATGTTGGATGAGAAGTCCTGGCTCACAGTCTTTGCTCTAATTCATCCCAGAGGTGTTCTATCAGGTTGAGGTCAGTACTCTGTGCGGGCCAGTCAAGTTCTTCCACACCAAACTCTCTCATCCATGTCTTTATGGACCTGCTTTGTGCACTGGTGGGCAGTCATGTTGGAACAGGAAGGGGCCGTCCCCAAACTGTTTCCACAAAGTTGGGAGCATGAAATTGTCCAAAATGTTGTGGTAAACTCAAGCATTAAGAGTCCCTTTCACTGGAACTAAGGGGCTGAGCACAACTCCTGAGAAACACCCCCACACCATAACCCCCCCTCCACCAAACTTTACACTTGGCACAATGCAGTCAGACAAGTACCGTTCCCCTGGTAACTACCAAACCCAGACTCATCCAATAGATGGAGAACTGTGATTCGTCATTCCAGAGAACACGTCTCCACTGCACTAGAGTGGTGGTGTGCTTTACACCACTGGATGCGACACTTTGCGTTGAGCTCGGTGATGTGAGGCTTGGATGCAGCTGTTTGCCATTGAAACCCATTCCATGAAGCTCTCTACACACTGTTCTTGAGCTGATCTGAAGGCCACGTGAAGTTTGGAGCTCTGCAAAGATTGACGCTGCAGAAAGTTGGTGACCTCTGTGCACTACAACCTTCAGTTCCCAATCACTTCTACTTTGTTATAATCCTACTAACAGCTGACTGAGAAATATTTAGTAGTCAGGAAATTTCATGACTGGACTTGTTGCACACAAATCATCCACCACACTAAAATTCTCTGAGCTCCTGAGAGCGACCCATTTTTTGTACAGATGTTCGTAGAAGCATGCCGAGGTGATTGGTTTATACATCTGTGGCCATGGAAGTGATTGGAACACCTGAATTCAATGATTTGGATGGATGAGGGAACACTTGTGGCAATATGGCACATGTGTGTGTATATATACTTTTGTTAAATTCAGTTAACTGGAATTCTTACTACATTAAACTTTGATAAACAGGACAAGCAGAGGATAAGATGCACTTCCATGGGCTGAATCGGAAAATAAGATTCTATAGGATGAAATCCCTTAAGATTAGTTCCTACATTTTTCTGTTGTGATCTTTTGGAATCCTAAAAGACTTTTGAGTACATTTTTGTAATTTGGTTTAAAATTTCCATGAAATATTCACATTTTTTAAAGGAAAATTCTGCCTTTTTCTGACCTCTTTTTGACACTGACCCCATCTTGTTATTAGTACATTAGTAGAAAAGAAGTAAGTCATCAGATCAAAAATCATGAATTAAAACAGCAGAAATATTTGCTGATGTGATGATTGAAGGTTTGGGTGGTCCGCAGAAGATTGTTCTCATCAGCGGCTTTGAAAGCTCCCTGAAAAGTTTGCAGTTGCAGTGAGAAAAACAACTGTGACGAGAAAAAGAACCTATTTCTCCCACATCAGCTTCTCTTCTTTGGCTCCCTGTTAATTCCAGAATTGGGCCAAAACCTGGAATTAAAAACTCAGAAGTTTTGGAATTTACCGATCTCATATCTGTCAATCAAATAAATTCTTTAATAGGAGTTTGTAAGCGCACAGACCCTGGAGACGGCTAAAAATGCCTCGCAACTAAATATTGAAATTAAAACAGCTTCTTTCGGGTTTCAGGCAGACTGTCCGTATCTTGGTGCCTCTCCGGGTCAATCCAGCATCCTGCCCTCAGTTCCTTCTGCTGCCCCCTGATGAAGACACAGAGCAAAGTGGAGAAATGAGATGAAGGGGAAGTTTCAGGCGGGTTCAGTGTATCATGTCAGATCCATATTTGTGTGATGCAGATGGATGTAGCTCTCAGGTCTGACAGGTGAAGCCTAATAACGGGCAGCAGAATCCCGCTCTATGGAAGTCTATGTGGGAAAAAGGCCATCAGTGAATTATGAGTTTCTAATCTTAACAAATACAACACAGTGTTTCTGTTTTAATTATGGATCCCATCATAAACTCATAAATATGGATATAGTGACCGACACAGTTTCAGATGACTGACCAACAGGTCATTTTATGGTGGACATTTTCATTCACAGTCTGTGAAGCCAGATTTAAGGAAAATTAGTATTCCAGGGAAACCAAAACTGCTCTCATCCTTCAGACTGAACAGGAAGTAGGCCTCACGCTGGCTTGATTTTCTAGTCACTGGTCGTGATGTGATATAATAATAAATGAATACAATTGGGCGTTTTCCCCTCAATCAACACTCAGCTTATAATAATGAAGGAATTTTTGACATTTTTGGAAATGATTAAATCTCAAATTTATAAAAGTTTTAAAACCCTTGATCGAACACTTTGGAGAAGCACCTTTGAAGTCTTGTTGGGTAATCCCATCCAAAGTTTGCACACCTTTGCTTGGGCAGTTTATCCCAGTTTTCCTGATGGATCTTAAAGAAGCTCAGTGAGTTTGGATGGAAAATGTCTGAACTGCAAACTGTCGGTGAATCTGAAGCTGACGGGTTGCTGCTTTGTGTGACGCCTCAGTGCAAAACTGAAAAATATCCTAAACTTGACTCTCAAAACTGCCTGAAGTTCATGATGAAAATGGCTCCACATGAAGGTTGCTCCATTAATTGGCAGCCATTTGCATGACAGCACGTTTGTAGGACTTGTGTTTGTCAGCTGTTAAGCAGGAATCAAACACACCGCATCGTATCGTGATCACATCATGCAACAGTCGGCCTGGAAAACTCTTGAACTTGAGCAGACGAGTCCAAACTCACACCTGACTCAGACCGACCTGCAGGAAACCTCCATCTGTCTCGAGTTCATCATCTGAGTTCAGCAAATAAATTACCTTTGAAGCAGCTCAAAGGTCACGAAAAATCTAAACTCTTACCTGCACAGTTCACCTCAACAACAGAGGAGGAAACCCACGGATTTACAGCTCCACAGCCCATCAGCGCGGACTCGGATCCATCGCAGTCGGAGAAAAAACGCCACACGGGTGTTTTGCTTGGCTGCTTGATCGCTTTGGTTGAAACAGCAGATCCGCAGAGCAGCTGTCTGCACACCACGCCGGCGTGCTTCAGGTCCCAGACTGAGGACTCCGCGCTCACCGCTCTTGTTTCACCGCTGCTGTTAATCAGCAGCTTCCCCTCACAAACAGTGTAGTCATCACCATCTCTGAGCACTCCATCCAAAATCACATCGGAATCCTCTGTTGGGAAAAGCACAGATGCATCAAAACAAGGAGGACTGTGGGAATCCAGTCAGTTAATGCAATAACAAAGTCATGAGAAAGAAATAATGCTTTATCAAACTGTAACAGAGACAGGTGCTGGTCCCCATTACAGAGCCAGACCACAAAACGATACGGAGCCAGAGTGGGATCCCTCCTCCACAGTGGTCCATCTGCCTCCATCTCACCCTATCCCGGCATCCTCCTCTGTCATGCCAACCCTCTGCATGTCCTCCTTCATTAAATCCATGAACCTCCTCTGAGGTCTTCTTCTTTTCCTCCTGCCTGGCAGCTCCAGTATATCCACCCTCCCTCTCTGCACATGTCCAAACCATCTCCGCCTCTCTGACACTGATCTGTCCCAAACTCCTCCAACACAAACAAAGACTGATTGATCTTCCAGACCTTCTGTTTGCTGCTGTCGGCTCATCACTCAAGCATTTGTGCTGCTTGGCCCTCTTGTTTTTGTGTAACAATGATGCGCTTAATTTATAGAGCAGGTTACAAAAGTTGGAAATAACTCTTTTTTTTGTTTTACCTTTTTAACCATAAAATATTATTGTATGCAATAAACATGGATTTATGATATTAGTATACAGTTTTACTGTTAAAGAAAATGAAGTAGATCAGTGTCTATTGCAGTGTCTTATTTTAATTTGCAAACTTTGTTCATTCTCAAATTGATAAGAATCACGAATATATAAAAATGCTTTTTTTTAAATTCAGAAAACGCAGATGTTATGTCTACATGTCAGGATCTTTGGTTCCCAAAGTCAAGAGCAGCTTCATAGCTGCCCTCACTTCCTCCTCACTGATCCTCTGCACTTCCTGATTCACTAACTCGCCCTCATGTTTGACATTCATCTACTCCAAGTCCTCCTTTCATCTTCTCACACTCTCTCCACTCAGTACATTTCCATCAGTAATAAAGATTCCAAGACAGATAAAAATTAAATCCTGTGTAGTGGAAATGAATGTAGATGAATAAGTAGCCCAGGTTATAAATGCTCTGTTTGAAAGGCCGTCTAACAGACTGTATGATGATTTAAATCGAGGTTCTGGTTTCTGGTGAAGCTTCTTGTGCTCAGTGTAGGGTTAAACTTTTTAACTGCTTTAATGAAAATCTTTTCAAACATTTGTGGAACCTGCTCCGAAAATTCAGCCACAGGGGTCACCTTTCAGTTTAAGCTGATACACACAGGTAAAGCGGGGTTGTTAGAGATCCTTTTTCTTACCTTTGACAGTGAGCGAGAGGCTCTCGCTCTTAGAAGAGACGTTAAACCCAAAAACAAAGCTGTGATAGACACAGCTGTAGTTCCCCTCGTGTGTGTTGTTGGCAGCTGTGAACATGAAGCTGGCGGAGTAATTCCAAGACGTTTGGGTCCAGGTGCGGGTTTGGTGTAAGCCGGTGAAGATGAGGTTAAAGACACCTTCTCTGTATTGTCGCTCCACAGAGCAGCCGATGGTGAAACTTTGGCTCTTTAACACCACGTGCTCCTGTGTTTGAGTCCAGGCTCGAGAAGTCGCGCTGACCTCAGTGTAGACAGTGATGTTAGGCCGAGGCAGGATGTCTGTGCACAGAGAAGAAGTCTGAGGTGTCGGTGTAACAGTCTGTTATGAAGCTCATCATACGCCCAATGAATGCACAAAATACATGAAAGAGGTTTTTAGACCCCCCCCCCCAATAAAGCATGTCTTATTTTGTGTTTGATGGGGCTGTGATAGGTGCTGCTGGGAGTGTTATTTGGAGGGCCGAGAGGAGACGGGTTCCAAAGCTTTGACTTCATCCTGGAGTCCTCATTCCTAAATGTTTAGATCCGAGCTCCACATATTTCTGCTCCTCGATAATACTGCTGTTCTCAAAAACCAAGGATATAGAATTTTGGTCACCACTGAATTGAATTGGCTGCTTTATGATTTATGAATTATTGGCAGATCCAATCTCATCGGTTGCTGTTGCAACCTCACACTAATTTGCCCAGCTTAGTGGATGTGCTGGTGTGAGATTTAATCATTAAAGCTGGACAACTGCAACGGACCACCACTTAACACAGGTGCCCAAACTAGGACAGGTTCCTTGAATTTCTACCAAAAAATACTGGTGACGGTACCAAAAAGGTTGGATCCACAGTGCTCAGTGGCTCTCGGAGGGGCCACCACATTAAAGCTTGGCAGAGTTGCATTTGGGTCATCTTGGTGTTATGAACATGGTATGTGGCTGTGACCTGAGAAACAATGGGCGCAAAACTGTACATGCGAATCAAACCCATGCATCACACCTAGAGCTCAACTCACACTCAGCTAATTGTATAAATAATGTTGGTGCTGGTCTCACCTGAGCACATCACCTCAGTAGTGTGAGAGGAGAACGACTTCTTCACTGTTCCGCAGTCCATCAGCGCTCCTTCAGAGCCCTCGCAGTCGGAATAAAAGTGCCAGACGTCCTGAAGTCCACTCCGCCTCTCGATTTTTCTGGTTGAGACAGCAGAGCCACAGTCGAGCTGCCTGCACACCACAGCTACCTCCTTCAGGCTCCAGGAGTGCCGGGAGCTCAGCGGTCTCCACTCGAACTCGTGCTTTAACCTCAGCTGACCAAAACAACGATTGCCTTCCCCCACCAACCTCACATCACTCGACTCTGCAATAAAATCATCAGGAACACGATTTATTCTACAGGATAAAACGAGTAAATCGAGTTTTGCTTTCTTTGATCATTTTACTTGATTTGAGTGTTTCTCTGTTTAGCCTGATGTGGTTTCCAGTGTTTGTGGCTGAGAGCAGGTAACCATTAACAGACCAAAGTGACTCACAAACACTGACTCGCAGGCAGAGGTTATGTTCAGGCTTGTTGTTCATTTTTTAATAAAAACCAGTGTTACAGTGTAACTGTGGCTGCAGTAACTAATATCTGTAATTACTCTAATTCATTTTTATTCATTTTAAGTTAAGTAGCGCACTTTTACTCTGGTATACTTTTATTATACTTTTATTTCAAGTTAGTGTAATTCCCTTTAAGTTGATGTGACTTTTTTGTGTAAGTAAAGCTAACAGCACAGAAAGTGTCCGGGCACGAGGAGCAGGGTGTGCTCAGAGTAAACTCTTATTCACTTCGTGTAGTGAATCACACACCGACCACAAAGAGAGATCACATTTGCACTGAGGAGATGGTTGAGTGCTTCATCTGCTGCCTACTCTATGTTTGATCTAAGCTGTGTCTATGAAACTGCACTTTAAAACATTTAATGCACATTTAACGCTACAATCAGTCTGATCATAGCAAACAGCCTTTCCTGTTACTGCGCCACCCTGCAGCCTTCCAGAAAAGATAAGCAGGTCGTGTCTTGTAAAAGAAACTTGGACATTCAGGGTGGAATTCCTCTGTGGGCTTCCTACTGACCGATCCTCTGTGGGGTCGATCAAAAGAAACATGGTTTGCAGTTGGTTTGGGGAGCTTCGACCTACATGTAAACACTGCAGGAAGAAGCAGGTTTTTAACCTCTCGGTCACAATGCAGAAAATTCATTTCTCCTTTAATCCCATAAATGAACCTTCAAATTCATTCCTGATGCACAGACATACAAAACTGAAGACCAAAGCATTAATGAGTTTTCCAACTATGGGACAAATAAAGCATGTCTTGTCTTATCTTATTGTCAAACGTGCAGTGAAAGGCACTCACCTGTAGAAAAAGTACCACGTTTTTCTTCTGGCTTCAGAGTGCAGCTCAGCGGCAGCACAAAATAACAAAAAGCTACTGAAGACCATCTGAAAACTGCACTCTGCATTTTCATGTTGCTCTGATTTCACAAATCTGCGCCAACATTCACACTGCAAATACAGCAGTGCTTCGAGCTGCACTGCTTTATACACAGCTGTGTTTGGTTTCAATGCGTATTGCGTCACCAACACATCACTGGTCACATGACTTTTTCCCTAGCATGTAAAGCTTTTCCTGTCTTAAAGTTTGAAGTGTGGCCACTGAACTGGACCTTTTAACCATGTTATCTGATAAATAAAATGGCTTCCTGTGCAGTTCAGTCTGCTGAGTGAAATTGTAGGATTTTATTTGGATGTTACTCAGCAGTAATTAGGAGGTATCTGTGTACTTCATGGCAGATACATTCATCTTTTTTAAACAGTCTATACTCCACCCTTTCATCCAAATATGGTCATCCCTTGCACCCCAAAACAAGACATGATGGCTACAGTTGGTACGTCTGTGTAGGTTCTCACTCTCCCAGGACATAGTAAATGGTAAATGGACTAGTTCTTATATACTCTGTCTTTTCTACTCTGTCTGAGCACTCAAAGCGCTTATACAACACGTTTACATTTACCCCATTCACACCCATTCATACAAGCACTTCCATGATTAACTAAGCTAAGTGCTTTTATCATCTAACATTCACACACTCACACTCCAACGGTTGCATCGGAGAGCAACTCGGGGTTAAGTATCTTGCCCAAGGATACATTGGCATGCAGCCTGGGGTAGCAAGGAATCGAACTGCCGACCTTCCGATCAGTAGGTGACCTGCTGATCAAGCTCCAGAGTCTACTACAGCCACCCAAATAGTAGTCTCTGGAGCTTAAAAAAAGGCGACTGGACTTCTTTTTGTCTCTTGAAAATGTTTCACCTCTCATCCGAAAGGCTTCTTCAGTTCTCAAACCAAAAGGTGGAGAGACCCAAGTATTTAAACCCCAGTGGGCGTAGTCCCCTGGAGGTGGTTGTGACCCTCTATTGTTCATGTGCATAATCATATCCGCCAAGGTGTGAAAGGAGGCGTTGGTCAATACAGTCAGTGGTTTCAGGTGAAACCGATTTGGGACTTCACCCCACTCTATCAAGTGACCTATTTAGGTCACCTGAACAAAGGTGTGAATGGGGGTTGGCGCACGGGGCGGGAGTTCAGGACTGGACTATAAATATGGGAAAGTTGGTGACATAATCCACCTCCTCTGTTCCGTGATGGTTGTTCACAGTGGATACAGATGCTTCTTTTACTCCTCTTTCAAACCAAGCACCAAATGGCTCAAGTTGGAAAAAAGGGGAACTGCCGGACTTGTCCAGCATCCTCTCCTGACACCTGATCCAGTTCACCACCAGGTAGTAATCAAATGACAGCTCAGTTCTTCTCTTCATCCAGGTATCCCAGATATATGGCTGAAGATCTGATGACAGGGTTACTGGTCTTTCTCTAAGAAGGTAACCTGATGGGTGATGTATTTTGTGACAGGTTTAATGCTGTGGTGGAGAGAGGGACCACCAATAGGTAATAATAGGATAACAAAAATCAGTCATCATCCCACGTCCTAGGCTGTCCTGGTGCTTTGTGCACTTATGAACACCCTTGTGCTGTAGCCCTTTCATGCATGAATTATGAGAACCTTAGTCAAAGTTTTTTTTTTTCTGATGTTTTTATTTCTCTTTAGGCAAGAAAAAAAATGCAATTA
>JASGAU010356654.1:0-17020 GCA_030220045.1 Australoheros facetus | reverse complement strand
GTGTGTGTGTGTGTGTGTGTGTGTGTGTGTGTGTGTGTGTGTGTGTGTGTCCCTGTGCACTGGTTTTGTTATTAGTCCTGGCACCTGTCCAGTCCCAGTATAACTGAGTTTTGGTTTTTCTGTTGTCAATAAATCCACTGTTTTTGTTATATCCTCTGTCTGAGTCTGCATCCTGGGGTCCTCTCCTGCCTGCCACACACACTCAAGTCATGACAGAAAATGAATATTTTCTTAACACAATATGAGAAATGTGTAATAAAAGATCTAACACACACAGAGAGAAAGACAAACAGTTGCTGTTAGTGGGCCAAATCTGACCCTCCAATGAGAAATTTATGTTCCTTTTTTATTTTCCACATCATTTCCATGATTTTATTTGTTTAAATTATTTTTAACTTCTGTCCTGCAGTGATTTAAAGTATAGGCTATGGGATTTCCCATCTTTATCACAGTTTGCGTTCAAACCATTTGCATTTTTCTGAAATTGATTGTATAAATTGTACAGTAGCTGTTTTGTGCAACTCACAATAAAGAAGACCTTGTGTTGAAGGCGTTCTCCATGGCATGCTGATTTAAAAAAGAAAAAAAAGAACTGCACTAATTTGATTTATTTCTCAAAAAATGTTATAGTTAATAGGTTCAAATGTAAGTCTCAAAGTTAAACACAAAACATGTAGTTTTCTGTACTGGACCACATACAGTGGGACCACACCCAGTCTACTCTTCTGTGACTTACCCTTGCTCCCTCTTTCTCAGTCATCCTCTCTGCGGGGAGATCTGCCAGATCTGAAGTAGACCAACAGTCAGCCTTCTCTAAAGATCAGCCTCAGGCCTAGGCTGTTTTTCATTCATCTGTCATCTTCATTATGAATAAATTTTTTTTTTTTTCATTGTGGTCATGCCCATCATTAATTTACAGACCCTGCCCACCAAGTTATTATCTTTTTAGTTAGTTATAGTTCTTGTAGATAGTTCTTGTAGGTAGATAGAGAATACAGTGGTTTTCTTTTTTTCTTGGATGGGCCCCTAACTGTACATGGGCCCTTTGGCACCCAATAGATTCGGCCAACATTGAGGTCCTTGCTACAGAATGAGGAACTTGCTGCAGATGAGTTTTATAAAACGAGGGCTGATTAGGATTAAAAGGGGAACAACACACATCTGAAAGTAATCAAGACAATCATAAGACCCCAAATCAGACAACCGAGAAATCCATCTATAAAAGGAAACGACCCAAAAGACACATTACTGAACATGGAGACAAAAAGACTCAGACTAAGCTGAAGAGAGTGACAGGGGAATACTGGAGGACTAAGGTATAAACACGGGAAGACAAGACAGAGGAAGGAGCAGAAGCACAGAAGGAACATAACACATGAGGAATGAGGATGAATGCAAAATTGAAACTAAATAAAGACCAAGTATTCACAGCTAGAACCGTAAACCTCCTAAATAGGCATCAAAAACTCCATTAATACTAAACAGCAACTAGAACTTAAACAAGTGTCATGATCCCTTTTTTGGATATTGAGTTCCTTACTTAAGATATTGAGATATTCTACCCTCAAGCTTAGTTTTATTTTTATATATTGTGAACTTTTGGTTAATAGTTCCATTTTGTATTAGAATTTATGTTATTCCCTCAGTGTTTCCTGTCCCATCATCTTGTGTTATCATTTCCTGTGTTAAATTCATTGCTGTGTTTCATGTTTAATTTTACTCCCACACCTGTCTCATTGTCATTGATTATTATCACTGGTGTCTTGTTACGTTTACCATGCTCACATGCTATGTCTTAATTACCCTCATACATATAAATATGTCTGTTTCGCTCTCAGTCTTTGTCTCAGTGTCTCTCTACCTACCCTTGTGTGTTCCCTG
The DNA here is from genome assembly GCA_030220045.1 of Australoheros facetus. Taxonomy (NCBI): domain Eukaryota; kingdom Metazoa; phylum Chordata; class Actinopteri; order Cichliformes; family Cichlidae; genus Australoheros; species Australoheros facetus. The sequence continues at coordinate 15,139 of JASGAU010356654.1, read as the reverse complement.
GCTGTTAAGAGGTTTCTTAGATTCTTTGTTATTCCTTATGGACTTTGCATCCTTGGAGATCTGATCCACCTGCTGTAAAAGTGTGCTTTGAGTTAACTTTTGTCTGCTTTTGCATCCGGCATTTGGGTCCTAATTCCATGCTTCATGATAACAAGAAATAATGCTCAAGATCACGAGAACAATAATAGAATGAAAACAAGAAAAAAACCCTTCAATCTATGATCAAAAACTCAGGGGGCCTAAATAATTGTGAAATCAAGCAGAACACACTTGATATTAAATATGAATCCATACGCAACTCAAAACCCTGGAGCCAAAACCAGGGACCATGATACTATAGATAAATTACTTTATATCTTAAAAATATCATCAAAATGTATGCAAATTAAAGCATCATTTAGCAGGACTTAGTTTATCTGTTTAACTCAACACCAATCCTGTGTTTTGTTTCAGTGAAAATGTTTTGTTTTGTTTTGGGTTATTTTTTTATTTTTATTTTTTTTCGACTCTGTACTCTGCCACCTAAAGGCACCATACAGTCACGCTTTTTCTCTGTGTTTCCCATGTCTGAGCCAATCATCTTTCCTCTCTCCACTGATATTGGCTAAATGGTTCACACTCATTTGGATGGAAAGATGGATGGGTGAGCCAGCAGCTGACGTCACAGCTATTTCACTGTGCCATTCCAGCAGAGCAAATCAGACTCATAAGGGACACTGTGGGTGGACTCAGGAACACTTCAGTCCTGTATGGTATTCTTTTGTTTAAAGCCCTACACAACCAGAAATAGAAAATACAATAGAAATAGAAAACACCAGTGCCTTACAAACATCCTGTAAAATGTTTTGTTTGTTGGAGGTGTGATCTGCGAGATCCACGGCATTTTTTTCAGCACTCTCACCGATGCTCAGTATTCACTTTTGTGGATTTAAATGTGTGGATATAAATATCAGCAGTAGAGGGTTTTTGGTAACATTGTTGTGGAATTACTGTTTGTGTCAATGACAGGATAATGAAGTAAATAAACATGAAAATAACTGTGAACTAGAACACATCTTCTTCAGTCCTGAACTTTGCATACATTTATAACTTCTTGGGTCATTTAAACTTGGCTTGAGAGACTGAAGTTGGTCTGGTGTAACCTTAGGTAGACTGAGTAAAAGTGGAGAAAAAATGACCACAAACTTTTGTTATGATATGGTGTATACATGCGCATGTATGCACAAAATAAAAATAACATGATACCAACATGTCTGAACATTTAAAGACCAGTGAAAATAGTGTAAAACATCACATTAACAAAACTCCTTTAGTTATCAGATGTTTTCATTAGTCATGACTCTTTTGACAGATTTGTCTCCTCACGTGATTTTTTTTACATCACATTTGTACTTTGTGCCATTTAGTCCTTCAAATGAGACAAACAGATTAATATATAGTGATGTTTCTGTGACAATGAAAAGATGGTTTTAAAATAAAAATTAAGAGAATGATAAATGATTTTAAATTATTTTAACACCACATTGCATTTTGACTGTTAAATCTACTCTGATGAGTTTGCTTCAGGAACCAGGAAGCCTTTTAAAATGAGCTCATTCAATGAAAATAGGCTGTCTGCATTTACAGCAAAAAAAAAAAAAGAAATCTGACAATTTTTGAGGTTTGGTTCATAATTTTTATTCTATATTGGTTCCAAGACTTTTTGCACTAAAGATTTTATACTCCTGCCATATAATTAAAGAATAATTAAAAAATAAATAAATATACACTTTTATAATTCTTATACTTGTTTATCTTCAGGTCTCAGGGAGTTAAGTTTCATTTCCAGTCCCATTTCCAGTTTCTCGCTGACCTTCACTACAAGGAACTCATGGGGAAATGATCAAAATCAACCCTGTCATATATAAGTTAGTTGTTCCTGCGACTAATCAGAAGAAACAGAATAACACTCCCCACTAATTCCACCAAAGGCCTCTTTGGTTCCGACCGTGAGCAACATCAATGACGAAAGCAGCGACCTACTGACGTCTCGGCCCCTGATGAGTCTGATGTACCCTCCTGCTTCTTGAGAAATATCCAGGTGTATAAAACGGCGGCAGAACTGAGGGTGAACAGAAAGACAAAGGAGAAAGGGAGTGAGGAAACATCGGATCAGCAGTGTGGACATAAAGCAGCGACTCAAGATCAGGACTCTGGGCAGCGCAGCGGAGAGAACCAAAGCAGACAACTTTCTCTAGCGCACATGTAAGATTTTCATTTGTATAATAGTAATTTTAGGGTTTCTTTGACAATTTGTGTTTATTTTCCCTATTTGGTGGAATTTTGTTTTTGGTATTACGCACGCTTCCAATTGCTTTTGGAAAACAGCCGAAAGTTGAGTTTTACTTTGAATAAACTACTCGTTGTGGTTTAAACAGCAACTCAAGGCAATACATTTAGTTTTGGGGTATAACAGAATGGCAGCTTCCCAGCGAAGAGTAGTAAAGCTCTTCGATACATCCGCACAGTGCGCAATTACGCATGGGACTCCGCCAGATCTTTTTCTTTCCTGACAAAATACTTTGAGTTGGTTTAACTGAAAAGTTTGGTGAGGGTTATTATCTTAACAGCCTTCCGAAGATAAACGGTTATGTTAAGTTCCTTCAGTTAATACTGAACTCTCATGGCGTCGAGAGTGAGACAACTGAGTAGATCTAGCACCTCTATAATTTCTATAGCATGTCATGTTAGACGTGCCAAAGCAGCCAAAGTATTTGGTGCTGTACAAAGTATAAGTATTTGGTTTTGAAATATTTACCCTTACCCATTGCCCGCGACGTGCGCGATTGCTCATGGGATTCCGATGACTTCTTGTCTTCTGTATGTCAAAATTAAGATCAAGTGGGAGATTTATCAAAGTTTACTGAGCAAATAGCTTTCGCTGTTTAAACTAGTCCTCTCTCCTGCATTTGCGTCGAGAAACTGAACCGGACTGTTGCGCGTAATTCTGGATAAAGAATTTCCTTCCTTAGGCGCGATCAGATATATTCACTGTGGTCAGGACCGACGGAATATAACTCTTCACCGTTTCCATCCTCAGGTATAAAGCGATGGTACAACGAACCGGCCCCCACCTGCTTCTCCTAATAGCCCTGTGCAGTGTGTTGTATTCCCGGACCCTGAGTCTACCGCACACATCTATAAGGTGAGAGCAAATCGGTGTTATTTCCAACAAAACCTATAGAGAGGGAAATGTACCCAACGCTGTATGGTAGAGTAAACAGGTTTGCCTTCAAACTCCTGATGTCTTTATGTTCTTGACTAAATTATTATAGTTATTGGTTTTGTTGATCGCGGATCACATAGGTGTGCAACTGAAAGAGGAAGAAAAAGTCTTCTCAGTAATAAAATAACACGACGTAGGCGATTAACTCAGCAAAAAACGCGTTTTCATAACTTAATGAACTGTTCATTAAATTTAAGTATTTACTTCGACAACTGCAACCAATTTGGAACTATTTAAGAAGCTTGTTCATAATTTACGATTGATATATTTACTTCATCGTGGCAAATAATGTTACTGAATTTTTCACATGGCAAAAGATGCTATCAAACGTTTTTGGTAGAATTAAAAGCGCGTCAGTTTAAGTTTGCATTAAAAGTGTCTGGGTTTTAATGAGACTGCCCTGTGCATCTGTGCAGAGCAACGAGACATGCAGACGGTTTGTTCACCAGCGGATACAGCAAGCTTCTGGGACAGCTATCAGCGCGGAGGTACCTGGAGTCTCTGATTGGAAAGCGGGTCAGGTAGGGGGAAAAGTCCCTTCTACTCTAGCTGAGCACTCATNTTTTTCACCTAAAAATTCTTTTAACTTGTACTTTAGCTACAAGAACAATAGTTAGACATTGATTTGAGAATAATTTTTTGTTCATTTTTTACAAAACAATAAAAGTTCAGATTTTATTTAACTGATAAAGTCATCTAGCTGTATAAACTAGTTAAATACAAATAAAATTAAAGTTTATGAAAACTTCATAGAAGTGTTTTATATTTCCTCTAAAAATGATACTTTCTGACTTTTACAATTAAACTAAATCATGTGATTTTTCAGAACCAGAGGAACTGTTTGTATTTGCATATGAAAGAGTTGAAAGATGTATTTTGTAATTAGATAAATATTTTAAATGTTAATCAGTGACACTACATCACGGTTTTATATCACCTGGAGGAACACACACGCACACACGCACACACACACACACGCACACGCACACACACATATACATGTACACAAGACAGCATGAGTCACAGACCCTGTGCTGCACTGACTTTGCATGGAAACCTGCTGCTCTCTGAGCTGTGGAATCACTCTACTGTCATCTTCTCTGTCCAGTGATGAGCTGATGGACGAGCCAGTGAAGCGTCACACAGATGCTGTCTTTACAGACAACTACAGCCGCTTCCGCAAACAGATGGCTGTGAAGAAGTACCTGAACTCAGTCTTAACAGGAAAGAGAAGGTAGGAAACAGGCCTTATGTTCACTTTCAGCTGAATGTACAGGCAACACAAATAACTGTGACTCGGTAAATGCCTTCATGTGAACTCCAGCTAAAAAAGATATGACATTAATAAGATTCACATGTTTGTGTCTCCTGGTTTTAGTTTATACCAAAAAACAAACTTTCTCAGTTGGAATTGCTTATGGATGAGAGAAACAGCCATTAAGAAAAAAATGGAGCTAAAAGAACATTTACTTTGATTTCATCACTCCATTTTGATGTACGCTGCTTGTTTTGTATGTATAAATGAGCTTGGTGGTTGCACATAGGAATAACTAACAGTAAAAATTATGCCACTTATAAACACTTTTTAGCTCTAAATTTAATTTTCTGCTCAAATGTGTTTATACATTTTGGATTTGGATAATGAGTGAAGCAAATTCAGCTGAATGTTTTACAAAATATGCAGCATTTGGTTTAAAAAATACCAATTTTAAGGTTCAGGGACTAAGCTGCTTGAGATACCTGTGTTTTCTTCAAAAACTGAAGGACAAAAACAATAAACACAGGGTATGCAGTATCCATAAAGATCTCCATTTCTCCATTTGAGCATGTGAATGAAAAGACATTCAGAAGCTTACACAGACCTTCCCCATAATACAGGAACATGGCATGATCATGAACCCAAAAAGAGAACAAATGGAAAAAAATATTTGCTTAAAAAACGCACAGACAGTAAAAAGACGGCCAGCTTTGCTTAACACGTTGACGTGTGCATCTCAAACATTTTTTCACTTCAGTCACTTCATACAAAGTTGAAGTGGAATCATTTTTATCATTTGTGAAGAAAGATAGGAAGGAACAAAGACAACTTTTTCAATTTATTTAGACCTGTTAGCTATTCAGTTATACTTTTAGAAATTAAAGGAATTTGTATGGACTCCCCTCCCCTCCCCCTTCCTTCCCCCATACTCACACCACACAGCCTAGAAGATCCTGTAACCAGCGAGGAGTCCAGGGATGAACCCAACACCTTGCAGGAGAGCTACGATGACATAAACGTAGACCATCTCCTAAACAACTATCAGCTGGTAAGTACAAACACACATGCACACTTATGCACAGTTATTTGTATAGTTACATGTGTGACCCACACCGACATATATCATTCCCCACTGAAGCTCCACTCAAGCTTAATTTTTGGGGCCAAATATGGTGCAGATTTTCAAAGAGTAAAAAAATCCCATATCAGTAGGTTGTTAAGTTTATAGATTTTTAAAAGCTGCTAACATGAGGTGAAGACATTGTTTGACTCCACATCAGTTCATCTGCTACTTTTACAAATTGTGTTCTAGACAGTACTCAAAATATTGATGATGGAGCTGCTTTGCTGGACAAAACTAAACATTTTTCCTGCAATACATTTATATTATTTTGACTCAGCATTTTGGAGCATCAAGAGGTAAACATATTTGGATGGGAGGAGATGTTATCAGCAAGATCAATTTCTACATTCATAAATTGTACAGCCACAATGCACAGACATACATACCAACTACATGTAACTACTAGAATTTCACACAACAAAACCAAATGCAAACATCTTGGACTGCCTGTGCCACACAGGAGGCCATATTATTTATCAGATAATTTCATTATAAATGCTGAGAGGTCCAGTTTAGTCACTCAAATCAGTGGAAGTCAGGCATCAAGACCTAAATTTCTGATGTGACATTCACACATTTGAGAAAGAGGAAGACAAACCATGGTACACCATTAATGCAAAAATTGCCTGTAAAGATACAAAAACATTTTCATGAGAATGGTTTACACACAAGAACAGCAAATCTCCAAATAAGCAAATGTAGGGATGTCAAGATGTGGGAATATATTAATCTGCTATACTCTCAGGCAATGCTATATTACCAGCTTGCAGTTTTTCATAATGAATAATCTTCTTCTTCTCTACCTATTCTTTGCTGTTCTTCTTGCAGGCACTTTGAGGGGAAGCCCATGTTCGAGTGAATACCTCAAGTCATCCTCATGAAACCGCTCATTCAAAAAGCACGACAGTATTAATCCAAAGGACATTCCAAAGTCAGATCAACCAACAACGATGTGTTCTCCAATGTGGTTATCTATCTGTTCATCTACACAGTACATGTTTACACTGTATATATACACAATGGTAATCGCTAACGGTTTTTTGGGCCACATTGAACAACAAGCATGTTTGAATTTAGCAAATGGCAACAGCAGATATAAAAAGCATAAAAAACATTTCTATGGAACCACAATAGTTTTCAAGTTAGGAGAAATTTGTCCCATCAACTTTCAGTTGAACATTTAACCAATGAACATTAATAGAAGAGTTTTATTTAATGGCATACCTATTGATTTTCAGTGGATATACTGCAACTGTAGCTTTTCTGACCAATAAATACCTTTGAATGGAATCTAAATCCGATTGAATTCTCACAAAGTTTCTCAGACAAAGGTTTAATTTTTAGTGGAAAATCTATCCAAAAAGCTTTGTAAGGAACACTGGCTACATTGGCTTTGAGTAGAACTTCTGATTTGTGGGAATTTAAATTGCACAATCAAGTTTGATTAAAATAATAACAACACTGGCCAGTCAAATTTCATTTACACACTGAACATAAGGTTCCCTTCTAAATTTCAGTCAGTATATTTACTTTGGTTTTTAAGTGACCAAGACTTGTCAGATTAACTTTGAATGGAGCATCTGTGTGATTGAAGTCTGAGTAGTTTCATTAACTGTCACTGGAGCATTGTTACAAGTTCAGTGGAACATTAACACTGTTAACTTTTAGTGAAATTTCAGCTTTATGCAAATTTCATCATAATATTTGTTACATTTTGATTTTTTCTATTAGTTTTCAGTGGATATCTTCCCTAATGTCTAATGGTACAATGTTTCCATTAAATTTGATTAATCAGTGAAACAGTTGACCTGTTGAATGTTAATGAAACTGCATTGGTTTTTATGTGTTTATTTTTAATTTTAGGGTATCTGCCATCCTTTGAGATTTAAGTAAATTACTGGTCCAGTCAACTATAAATGGAACATCTGATTTATTTGGTTTTCATCCAATGGTGCAATTTGAAAATTGTTCGTTCATAAGCATTCAGTTGACCCATTTACTGTCAGTAGAAGAATTGTCATCTAGAATGACAGTGGAAGATTTGATTGATTTTTGTTTCAGCGGGATGATTTCAGTTATTATATAAAATTAAACACAACTATATGTTAAAAAGGGGATTCGTGGGCAATGTGGACACATATTGAATAGACACAGATGCATATAATCACTTTACATTATTCAGTATGTAGAGCAAAGAAGTCATAACTGTGCATAGACCTGCCTTTAGCATATATAGTGATGTACACCAGTTACCAAATAAAGATTTTGGTTTATTTTTCAAAGCTGATGTGTTTTGTCTGGCTGATTGTTTGATGATTAGAAAGATCATTGTCTGTTAAAACAAAGTAATCCAAAGTGTTTGGTGGGGGTATGAAGTTAAAAACTTTGAGCTGGCAAAGTCCCCCCATCCCTTCTAAAATGCACAGGACTGAGTGTTTTCAAATAGGAACCAAATGTTTTGGAGTCAAAGACAGCATGCAAAACACAATGCTTTCTCTCGTATGACACAATCTTTTTTTCTCAGACTTTTGACTGGTTTAAAATGGATAAATTGTGTAAACCAATCAGACCTTCTCAATGAAAAGACCATGAACGTGACTGTGTAGATGACAACATGTCGACACATATGAGCACAAAGCACGAAGTGGCCTTTTCTTTATCCCTGTGGGTTTCATCTGATTGACATAAAGATTTGTGACAGTGACATGAACAAATTAGATACACCCTGAGTCTATTTCTTTTGCCTTAACCATTTTCAGTACCCAGAGAAGCAGGTGTTCCTGTGTGGGGATCCCATCAGGATATATTTAAAAAAAAAACAAAAAAAACAAAAGGCAATTTATTGCCAGTGGCTGCCAATCTCTTTTAGGACAGTTAAGTCATTTCGTTAGATTCACTGTTTTGCAGAAATGATCTATACCCTTTAAAAAAAAATCAGTCAATAAAAAAATGCAGACCATATTGCGATGACACCACCTCCAGATGATGATGATGCAAAGAGCACACATTCCGTGAAAAATATGTACAGACATCGCATAAAGAAGATTTACTTCCTATGAAGCATTACAATCTCATTAAAAGTTAAAATTAATGAGGCACATTATAACCCATGAATGCTTAGTTGTCATTACTACAGGATTATTTACTACACAAATTCTTGAACTTGTAAATTTTCTAAGGGAGAAGAAGAACTGAGAAATAACAAACCTTCAGTACCATGGACAGCAACACTGGGACATCGACTTGTTTTGGGGTTGTTTTTTTTGCATCTTTTAGTTTTTAATTTTTTTCTGCAGAGGCTCATCTCCTTAATATCTGCTAACAGCTTAAAATTATATGTTCATTAGCCACTTTGTTAAGTACACTTTGCTGGTACCAGGTAGGACCTCGTTTTGCCCCGAGAAATGCTTTAATTCATTATGGCATCAATTCATCAAGGTGATCAAATTGTAGCATCAGTTTCCTGGTCTTAGCTTGCACTTGTCATTCACAGGCTCAAAATGTATTAGTCGTTCCTGATACAAGATTGAAGACTAGGTGGGACAGAGCCTTTCAGGCTGTGGCACATAGATTTTGGAACGTCAACCACTTCAGCTGTGCTTAGCTGATCCTGTGGACTCCTTCAAAAAGCAGTTGAAAAGTTTCTGTGCTCAATCAGGCCTTGAGATTCTTTTCTTATTATTGTTTTATTAGGTGTTTTAACCAGTTTTTGTATTGTTTTACTTACTTTACCCAGTGTTGTCTTCTGTTGCAGTAGCCCATCTGCTACACAGATTTACATTCATGGATGCTCTTACCTTGCAACAAGGTTGTAATGGGTGGTTATTTGAGTTACTATTGCCTTCCTACCAGCTCAACATAGTCTGGCCATGGAAAATAAGGGTGATGATGTGTCTTCCCACTCACTTGTGGCAAGACTGAAGATGACACAGGCTTGCAAAGAGAAGCTAAAACCACCTGCAGAGAGTAGAGGAAGGTGTCTGCAGCAAGACTTACTACATGCATGTCAGAAGAATATGTATTTGAGAACCTGAAAGAGATGAACATTTGATTTGATGTCAGATTTGCTTCTCTCTGTGTCTCACTAGAGGGGAGTGTTTTTTCTTTGCATGCAAAATGCATGTAGTTGTAAAAGAATTTGGTTTAGTAATAATATAAAGTAACTCATTCTATTTGTTTAAAACTATAGTTTGAAACTGTAAACTGAATCTGACCTTTTTCTTATCATCAATATGAACTAAATTGTATGTTTCTTATTGTGCTGTAAGGTAAAATTATGGTTTTCACTTACACTTGAGTTGATAACTGTTGATCTATACAGCGTGAGGACATCCACATAGTATAGATACTAAATTCAGGACTTTACATCATTGAATCAATTGCTTTTGTGTACACTAGACAATATGATAGTAAACCACTGACAGCATGAAAGAACGAAAGCTGTATATGCAGCCTCTTCAGTATGCGTTTCTGGACTGCACCCACGTGTCTGCACTTGGATCCATGCAGACTTACGCAGATGGCTCTTCACAGATGCATTATTTTGTTATATTTTCCCAAAACATATCCAAGTATTTTAGGATATAACTTTAAAAAGAAATTATTCTTGAACTGCAAAGAGTGCTCAGTTAAAGAGCACGTCCTTCATTAAGACATAAAAGTAATAAATCTGGTCCTTATCAGGTCTTAAAATTGGGTAAACGCAACCTCAGATGAACAACACATGAATAGTGTTGGGGTTATTACTCCAAAAAAGTAATCTGTTGCCCATTACTCATTACTTTTCTTAAATGTAATGCAGTACATTACTTAATTACTCACCAGAGAAAGTAATTTTTTTTACTGTACTCATTATCTTATTATCACGTTACTCTGTAACACTGCCTAAAGTGCACTGCTACATAATTACCAGTTAACAATGTAAACCTGAGGCTATAGTTCCGCATGCTGACACAAATGCTTCTGAGGACACACAAGATCTTTATTTTGGTGTTTATCTGTTAACACAAAACCACGAAAAGCAAAGTTTAAAACCAGTTCAAAGAGACTTCAAAGCAATTCTGTTGTAGAAATGTACAGGTAGAAATGGAGGCTACAATGCAACAAGCCATACTGCTCTTCACTACTTCTGATACATATTGAAAATCAGGGTCTGGCTGCTGAGCTGGGGTCAGTATACACTCATCTTTAAATCACTCTGGGTTCTTCGTTGGCTTTGTGTTGGCATGCTGTTTGTAAAGAGCCAAATTTATGTTAGCAGTATAATGCAGTTGTTTTTGTTCTTGATACTTCTTGCACTTTACCATCATTCTCTTGTCCTTTCATCCCTGGAAGGAATTACTAGTTTTTGGGTTGGGTGTTACACAAAGGTTTGCTTAGTGGAAAATACCCAATGCTATATGATTTTTATTTATTTTATTATTATTTTACAAAACAGTTAAAATAGCAGTGCTAATGGCTTACATTCTCCTAACTTCAAACATAAGCAACCACAAATGAATGCAACTTGCTCTGTTGTGTAGTTTGCCTAGTATAGTTTAATAACACAATATTCTGATATAACCAGCTTTTAGAAATAAGTATAATATTACACCTTTGATTTCTATTTAGTTGGTTTTCACACTTTTAGTGTAAATGTGCCACACTGGATAATGGACTGCAGGTCTGTTGTGTCATATCTAAATGACTGTATGATGACTAAAGGTCTTAATGTAGCCATGCTTTCATCCATGTTGTCATTCTTCATGCCATTTAGGAGCCTTCTCAGCCCTACTGTGAGTTTCTACAGCTTTGCTCTTTAATGACTCCCACTGTAGAAGGGAAAGTTTACCAGAGTTGAAAGAAATTTAAGAGGAGAATTCTCTCAGCTGTAGTTTTTTCACTGTGCAGCAAAGCAAGAAATTAGGAATCAAGTAAAAAAAAAAATCATCTCAGAATAATTTAACCTTTTTGGACTCTAGATGTGAATGTGAAATTCATTAACTCTGCCCTTTTCTCTAGCTAAAACTTATAAAGTTTAGCAGGTTGTAGTTTCATGCGAAGCGGCAACTTCGGAGGCTAAAAATTTATGCCAAAACCTACAATCACTAAAATGGCCAGTTGAGGCTTGCTCCAAAAGATAGACAGCTCCCATGGATCCTGATGTTAAAATGCATATTTTTATAACAGAAACACACACGCACAAAAAATATGACATGGGTCAAAATGCCTAACTTCAGTCTTTAAAAAAGTAGCCCACAAACCACTGGGTGACATCACAGTGGCTGTGTTCATCTTTTATTTACAGTCTCTGTTCCACATGTGAAAACCTGTCACATTTCTTTTGTAATAACTGTTATTTAAGAGTGTTTGTGATGTTATGAACAAGAAGAATCAACACGAAGCTTTGACAGCTTTAATTACAGAAAAACAAGCTCCCTTTATCCATGTGTAACAGATAACTTGAAATATTCTTGAGAAATTGGAAAAAAAAACCCTCTTCTTCATAGTTCAACACTTATTTATAGATGGCATTTCTCATTAAGTGATGCTTATTTTATGATCATAACCATTTTTACTCAGCCATTTTTGCTACAAAGTCCTTAAATAAACCAAAAGGGAAACCAGGTTTTCCCCCAAATGACTGAATTCTGGTGTTAGGTAAAAATTTAATCACTCACTCTCAGTTGTGACTCACTTTGTTTACAGGTGTCAAAATGGCAGCGGATATTTGACTCATAAATGTCATAAGCAATGTTCTGCAGGGCTGGACACACATGCAACAATCTTATAATTAGAAGGTGTGAGTCGGTGTGGGTGAAAGACTTTACTGATTCAATAAGAGTCTTCATCGATATCAAACTGTGCTTGGACACAGTAATGCATTGAGCTAAATACTCACAGTGATGATGTTGACATGTTGATGTTTAGCGTTTATACTGTTTACCATTTTCACTATTGTTGTTCAGTGAGTTAGCCTTGCTAACATTTGCTAATTAATCTGTCACCTGCTGCCACGTTGCCTACCAGTACTGACAGCTCAGATCTTGGCATTAGTTTTTCTTTTAGGAACAAATGACAGAAGGGAAAAAAATAAACTTCATTCATTGTTCAGTTCAGTCTTGAGAAAATTCTCCTGTCAGAGCCATCTTCTTTCTGCTCTGCAACTAAAATCAACCATAAAACAAGTAGGTCATTGCTGTTGCCAGAAGCTTGTTGCTACCAAAAGCATCTGGTTGAAGTGTGACTTGCTAAGGGACATTTAACCAAATATTAGTGAGGTGTATGTATAGTCAAACTTCCTACTTCCCAGTCCAACCAAGTATTAGAACAGGTGTTTTCTGGATTTAAAGGGTCCACTGTATTACACCGTATAGTTTTAATGTCGTTAGCAATAACATTCCATAACAAATGACCATTTCCTTTAAATGACATGCTCCCTTTCTGTGGAGGGCATTCCTAATACTTTTCAGTGAAACTTCTTGGGCGTTGTCAGGAAATTACCTAAAATATTGCACCATTACAAATAGCAAACCCTAATTTTTCAAACCATCAAGTGTAGACGACAGTGCCAAGAACACAGATTTGCTCCTTCCTGATTTCTTAGTTTTTTGCACATTTGTCACTCTTAAATATTTCAGATAACCAAACACATTTTGATATTAGACAACTTAAATGATGGTTTCATTTATTAAGAGACAAGACTGTCCAAACCTACCAGGCCCTGCATTAAAATTGTCCCCTAAACCTAATAACTGGTTATGCCCCCTTGGCAGCAAGAACTGGAATCAAATGTTTGCAGTAACTGACAATGAGTCGTTCACATTGCTGTGGAGGAATTTTGGCCCACTCTTCTTAACAGAATTTTATTGTAGGTTTTTATAAGCATGAATGTGTTTAATCTTTTTAAGGTCATGACAAATCAAATTTAAGTCTGGACTTTGATTAGGCCATTCCAAAACCTTAATTTTGTTATTTAGGCATTCAGAGGTGGACTTGGTGGTGTGTTTTGGACCATTGTTTTGCTGCATAATCCAAGTGCACTTGAGCTTCAGGGCACAAACTGATGGCTGGACAGTCTCCTTCAGGATTTTCAGGCACAGAGCAGAATTCATGGTTCCATCAAGAAGTAAAGCAGCAAATGCTAAATGGACTGCTTCTTATATAGCACTGTTCTACTCTACTTGAGCACTCAAAGAACTTTATACAGTATACCTCATCCACCCACAGTCATAGAAGCACTTTTTTCTACGCCTAAGTACATTCTAACATTCACACTACAATGAAAGGATCAGCGCGCAACTTGGGGTTCAGTATCTTGCCCAAGGATACTTTGCCACGCAGAGCAGAGTAGCAGGGATTGAACCATCAACCTTCCAATTAGTAGGTGACCTGCTGTACCTCTTGAGCTACAGCAACCCTCAGTTGCTCAAACCCTCAGTGTTTGACCATTGGTATGATGTTCTTTTCATGAAATGATATGTTAGTTTTATGGCAGATATAAAGGGACCCAAACCTTCCAAAAAGTTCAGCTTTTGTCTCATCAGTCCACAGAATATTTTCCCAAAAGTCTTGGGGACCATCAAGATGGGTTTTTTTTGGCAAATGTGAGACAAGCCTTTGTGTTCTTTCTAGTCAGCAGTTGATTTCACCTTGGAGCTCTCACATGGATGCCATTTTTGCCCAGTCTCTTTCTTACTGACAAATCATGAACACTCACCTTAACTGAGGCAGGTGAGGCCTACAGTTCTTTAGATGTTCTGGGATCTTTTGTGACTTCCTGGATGAGTTGTTGATGCATTCTTGGAATAATTTTGGTAGCCTGGCCACTCCTGGGAAGGTTCACCACTGTTCCAGGTTTTCTCCATTTGTGGATAATGGCTCTCACCAGGGTTCACGCGAGTCCCAAAGCCTTGGAAATGGCTTTGTAACCTTACCAGACTGACAGATGTCAATGACTTTGTGAGCTGTTTCTTTAGATTGTGGCATGATGTGTTCCTTTTGAGACATTTTAGCCTGCTTCACTTTGTAAGACAGCTTCTATTTTAGTGATTTATTGATTCAACAGGTCTGGCAGTAATCAGGGCTGGGTATGACTAGTTAAAATTGACTGGGCTTTCCAAAAAATGTGGTTAATCACAGTTAAGTCATGATTTCTTTTCTTTTTTTACTTTAATACATGAAGTCATCATTTACAAACTGTATTTTGTATTTATTCAGGTTATTTTTGTCTAATATTAAAATTTGATGATCTGAAACATTTCATGTTTTGCAAACATGCAAAAAAAAAAATGAAGAAATCAGAAAAGGGCAAATACCATTTCATGGCACTCTATTAAAAAAGATACAGTACACAGGTAAATATGTGTTCATTTAAGCTCATCAGTACTTTCTTTTGTGCAAATATATGCATACATTTTTTTTAAAGTGTGCATGGTTTTAAACACATGCAATAGCCTGCTCATCAATAGTGTGTGTGTGTGTGTGTGTGTGTGTGTGTGTGTGTGTGTGTGTG
>JASGAU010356648.1:0-12278 GCA_030220045.1 Australoheros facetus | reverse complement strand
TGAGTTTGTGCACAGGTCTTGGCCTGCGCGGCAGCTGTTCAGTGCATTGTGGGATTTGTAGTATACGGTGGGAGCGCAAGTTACCCGCTAGCCAATAATAGCGATATGAAATCATCTTGCGGACTGTATAAAATTATATTGCGACCCAGATGTTGCCCGCGGACACTGAGCCTGCCACATGTGCTCTAGCTGCTGCGTCTCTCGTCTCTGTCAGCAAGCAAAGCTTCTCTTCGTGCTGTTTCATTCAACGGGCACTGTTACTTATGTTGCAGGTTGCGTCACTTCCGTTGTGGTTTTCTATATCCGTTGCGGCTTTTGTATTTGTGTTGCGGCTTTTGTATTTGTGTTGCGGCTTTTGTATTTGACCTGACACCTCTGGGCCACCGTACAGCAGCGCCTCAGTGTGGAGGTTTAAAACACTGCAGAGATTATTAGAAAAACTGGTCTAACGGTGTTAGGCACAACGTGTTCCTCCTCTTGTTCTTAGGGTTTGCCGCTTTTGCCGTTAGACAAAAGTTCTAGCTCCTTGCTTGCTACCACAGGGCTGAGCTCTGTGGGCGTGGCCTGGTCCCTGGCCCCGCCTCCTCCCCCGCGCTCGTTTCTGTAGTGACGGACGATGACCATGGCGGCGCAGACGAAGTAGACGACCGTAAGAATGGTGAAGTAAATGAAGTACACGAGGAACTGTAAGAGAAGATGATAGATGTGCAATGGATGAAGCTGTTTGTTCTTTTCTGCACCTCACTGGACAAAAAGCATTCACTTGCTTATGAGGTCCCAATCCAATGAAATTCTAACCACATTTCCACTAAACTGGAAAAAGAGACATTCACTTCATTCACTGCTCTTACATGAATAAGATAATCCAGTAAAGCCCAAGAGGGACGGAGCTGAAAAGGCTCCTCAAGTTTTCACAAATATCTGAGACATAAAAAGTAAAATGTCATTCTGTTTTTGATACAGTGGTCAAAAACAGATTTACTTACCTTCCCTTTTATCCAAAAAAAAAAAAAAAAAAGGTTTGGCATGTCTTGCAATTGCACTGGGTCAAGTTTCACATTGAACAAGCCACAGACATCAAAAGATAGCGAGCACAAACAGGGCCGCAGAGTGTAGCTGCACCGGGCATGAAAAGACGACACGGTCAGGTTTGTTTAATCTTTGGATTAGAGCAAAGCTACAGCCTCCTAAATGCTCCACGGAGAAGAAATGTGCTGCCAGTTAAAAGCAGCATTGCTGCTGCATCCAGCTGAAATCACACAAAATGTTTTGTTTGCAGCTTTTTACTGTTATGCAACACTGTGGGGTGCTCCTTAGGAGGCCTGTAACAAACAGCTAGTGTTATAGTAATAACTGCATTAAAATCAGACCAGCAGTTTCCTTCCATTTTTTGTTTGCAAAGCAGAAACTGAGAAAGTTTTAGAAGGAACAAGCAAAAGATCTGCAGACCTTTTCCACTGCAGTGCAGATGTTTTAACTTGCAACATGAAAAGCACGTATGTGCTTTTCGTATTAATCACCAAGCTCCTGGCATAATTCTTGCTCTATGTTATCCTGCTTTATCCATTCCAAAACCAGGTTTGATGTGTGTTTTGGATCATTGTCCTACTTGAATTCCAAACCAAGTGTCCAGGTTTCAACCGTCTAGTTGTCGGTTTGAGGTGAAGCTAAAGAATTTGGAGGTAGTCCTCCTCCTCCTTCATTATTCTATCCACTTGGTGCAAGGTACCAGCACCACTGACAGCAAAACAGCCCCAGAGCATGATGCTATCACCACCATGCTTGGCGGTGTGTACAATGTTCTTAGGTTTGAAAGCCTCACCTTTACTTCTCCTAGCTCAATCTTTGTCTCACATTAGAGATCTAGTTGAGGTCATAAGTTTACATCTGACCCTGTGGATCAGCGCAAATCCAAAATGTTTTCAAACTTCTTGATTTTTTTTTTTTAAAGTCATTAAAGATGTAAGCTTTACAATCATTCCACCCTGGAAAAAGCTCAAAGGAATCATTAAAAGCCCAAAATTAATATGACTTCATGCCTGTGATGACTGGATGGAAACTTCTGACCATAACTGTAATTCATTGCAGTCATTACTGCAGTGCAGCAGTAGTGGACTCACACTGGTATGAAACATTGCTGCAGTTTGACTGTTTTACCTGAGAGTGAACGTCCAAAGCCAGGCCCCTCTTGTCAGAAAAGATCAGGTTGATGATGCTCTTCAGTACCGTCCCAAAGAAGGTGTTGATCCCAAACACAAGAGCACAGAGCTCCTTGGTGAGTGACGAGGCAATCTGGAAACTATGGCAAGACAATAACATCCAGACTGAACAAGTGTGTGATACATCCTGTCAAATAACAACACATTAAAGTATGTTCTTGCTTGGCTGTAGATGTATTTAGGCTATTTGAAATTATATGAAGTTGCAGTGATTAGAGGATTAGTGTAGGCAGACATAGCATACTGTGTGTTATCAGCTCTGAGTGAAAGGCATGTTATCTCCCATATATATTCAATCATATACTGTACAGAAACAGTAGTGCTTATTTAACATTCCCTTCATTAGAACAGATAAAAACATTAGGGCTGCATTTATTTTCTTCACTGTTATTCTGTCATCAGTTGGTATAAATCATCAGAAAACAACAAATAACTGCCATCAGACGCCCTATTTTGAAAAACTAACAGCAGAAAACATGTGAGCAGCAAATCCTCCCACTTGAGACCACAGATGTTAGTTTTTGGCACTTACGTGGCAATAGGCACCAGGAACTGATAGAAGCCCCTGAAGAGGACGTAGGCAATGTAGCAGACCCAGATGTTCTCTGTGGTGCCCATAAGGAGCAACAGACCCGCCTGCAGTGCTGTGATGATACCGATGACCAGCTCTGACCAGATGTGCCACCGAATTTTGACAAAGCCCGCCGCAAAGGCAGTTATGGCACCTGCAGAAAAATAAACAGTTAATAGTCTGAACTGATGAAGTTTAAAACACAGAACAAGTGATCTGCAGAGAGACACTGAGTCAACAGGCAGCTAAGCACTACTCTATCATAATTTATTTGTGGCATAAAAAACACTTGTTACTAGCATATTTAACAGAAGTCAATCTGTTCTTGTCATACAAACACCAGCAGCTCCTGATCACTGTCTGACCATCAATTTGTTTTGTAATCAAACTTTACTGCTTACACATGAGATCCAGATTCCTGAAGCTGCTACCTTTAAGCTTTACAGCTGTTTAAAGTGCAATTACTGCTATCTAAATCAGACAATGATGTTATCGCCTCCTTTAAACCTCTTTCAAATAGGTGAATGGGCACTTTACCGCAGGCACCCAGTCCTCACGTGTTTGCACTACGATCCACAGCATTTTTCAGGACTACAGTTTTAGAAAATTATCTTTGAAAAGTAAACTTCAGAAAGCTAATCGTCATCAGATTCATGAGCAGAAATCCTACAATTAATTTCAGCTGGGTGCTTGTCATTTACATGGGATGCTAAATAAGTACTGTCAAGGGTACCCTTAGCAAACAATACAGTCCAGTCAAAAGCATTGATAGGACAACAACCTAAGTCAAATGCTCCTTTCACATGTTTAACATCCAGTGAACCAACAAGAACTGCAGTTCCTCTAATGGCCTTAATAATACCTGAGGTGTGTGCTCATATTAACACAACTTCACAGGTTGTTGCACTTAAATTCAATTCGATTTCATTTGAATAGCACCAAATCACAACAACGGTCGCCACGAGGCACTTTACACTGTAAGATAAAGATGCCACCATAATACAGAGAAAACCTCGACCTTTAGACAACTTCTTACTGCTTCTGCCATTTTTTTAAAGCACTTAAAAAAATGAATCAACTCAAAGAGAGAAACTCAACCACAAGTAGAGCAACACAAGCATCCCACACTTAAGTATAAATGCTGGCAAGAACATTTGTGCATAACAGATTCAATGCACAAGTATAAGTTAAGCTTTACGGCGTGGAAACGTTGGGGACAACTGGGTTTGGTGTTTAAATGTACTACGATGTTCTAAAGAGTCAACTAATCAGTTTGTCTGATACGTAAACTATGATTGCATTTTTCTAGCCCAAATTAGGACCATTTTTTCCGTCAGTCAATTACAGATGACTTTGCTCACAAAACTAGCTAGCCAGCTTAACAGTTAACTAGTCTGATAACAAAAAACAAACTAACAAAAAGATTTGATGAACAAACTGTCAAACACCTGTCTACAAACCTGTGGGTGGCATTGCGTTGTTAGGTCACTCTTTTATATCCAGTCTGAACCCAAAACAGGTCAATGTTCAGAGATATAAAAGTGAATTTGCATAAATTCTACATTTAGAAATCCCTGTCTGTGTGGATAAGGCTTTACTATAAAAAAGGACGAACAAACTTATCAGTCTTAAGAAAATTAGATGCAGAATCATTCTTTAGCTTTTGCGGCCACTCCCAAATAGGAAAAACACCCATTACATTCATATTTTAGACTTCTTCACACAATTTTAATCTACACGACACCTTTAATGAAGATGGGGGGGTCTGCCACTTTCATTATACATTTTTCTTAGTGCAAACTGAAAATCCTGCAGACTGTGTTCTACATTAAGAATTATTTGTGTGTTATGGTTACAGATGTTTAATAGTACTATTACTGCAAAGCTAAACACATCCTGCTGGCCTTTAAAGTTTTCTCCCCTTTTTTTTGCTGCTGCATGCCCACGTGAATTAACAAGCATTGACACCAAGCTAGACATAAAATAAGATTAAATTTCAATAACTGAGTCCTAATCTGTATAACTCCTTTTTTAATCTCTAGAAATGTCTCACTGAGCAATGTAGAGGCTGCTTCCACTCCCCCGTTGTAAACTTTCTTGTTCTCAGTGGCAGGGTAGACTTTGTTCCACAGGATGTGGACGTAGAAAAGCACCAGGTAATACCCTGTCGAGTTGAACACCCACCACAGGGACCAGAGCCTCAGGTTGGGCCTCTTCAGCACGTTTCTCACCTCCAGCAGCATCTGTACAAACACAGAATCCTTCCAGGTTGACGCAGGGCATGGAGGGGCAGCAGAGGATGGCCCTCCATCTTTTGGGTTCATTTTATCCAGTTCCGATTTGGTGGCCGCTGCTACCAGTTCCCTTTGCTCCTGAGTCGCCCGGTTGAAAAACAAGGAACGTTTAGGCCAGGGCAGGCACAGTGAGAGCAGCAAACCAAAACTGACAAACCCTAGAGAGATACTGTTGAGGGTGTAGAAGGAGATGTTTCCCAGAGACAAGCACAGCTGGCCCAGGACTGAGCTGGTGAAAACCCCCAAGAGGACCGAGGAGCGTGAGTAGCCTGCCACACGCTGATAGAGGACCGGGTTGACCAAGGAGAAGATGTAGGAGGAGTAGGCCACACGGCAGGCCATGGTGATGCCGTAGAAGAACTCCATGAACTGCATCTGAAGCAGCGTGCTTCCAAGGAGCAGAATGATCCAGATGACCACCTGACTGATGCACTGAAGAATCAGGACCGGCTTGTAACGCAGGAGATCCGTTAGCAGGAAGGCCGGCACCAGCACAGCCATGTAGGAATACGTCAGCACTGGAGTGATCTCATTGGTCACCTGGAAATGAATAAAGACAATCAAATAAAGCGTGAATAAAATTTAAAAAGCTTGAGTCTTACATAACCTGTTTCAAATAGCTCCAATTGATTATTCACCTATACAGTGTATTGACTTTTAAATGCAGAAAACATTTAAGGAAACTGTAATTAAAAACTAACATTGTTGACATTCTTCTTCACATCTGTGGCTACAACTAACAGAAAAGTAATGAAAAACTAATGAGAAAAAAAATGAAAACGATCACCTAAAAATCTTTTTTTTTAAAAAGCAAATATTTCTTGTTTTACCCAACCAATAATTCAAACCCCCAAAATATCAGATTTACTATTATTTCAGGCAAAAAATGAGCATCAAATTATCATCATGTAAGAAGCTGAGTCAAGCAAACATTCAGCATTTTTGCCTGAAAAATTAAGTTGCAGCCCTCAAAGAGCCTCGATTTAAAACGATTGTTCAAGCTCTGCATCACTTTAGTATTCGCAACAGTATACATGCTAAGGGGAGTGAGTTACTGAAGAGCAGCTCTGGCTTTCAGTGGGAGTACAGTCATGTGAAAAATAAAGCGTGTACTTAGTTTCTCACGTGACTGCATAAAGTCATGTGAGAAACTAAGTACACCCTTTCTGTTTCCGTAGGAATTAAGAGGGTTAGTGGTTGCCAGATGCTGCTAATCAGCAAGTTTGAGCACATCTGTAAAAGCAGTCAATTTGAGCAGTTTACTGGTCTGGAGCATTCATGTGTGTTAAAATGTAAAGGAGGAAAGAATAAGGGAATTGTTACTTCCCATCAATGTTTCAAGGGTAATGAGGGCATTTCCAAACAATCTGAAATGTATCATTCTGCTGTCAGAAAGATTGTTCACAAGTAGAAAACATTCAGGACAGCTGATAATCTTCCCAGGAGTGGACATCTCAGCAAATTCACCCATCTTTGGCAAAAATCAAACACAGTATATCAGCACAATCACCTCATACCAGCTGCCAAGCACGGTGGTGGTGGGCTGATGGTTTGGCCTTGTTTTGCAGCTGTTGAGCCAACCAAAACTAAAGAGTCAAGGAGAAACAAGTATTCTAGAGTGTAGTGTGTTGCAATGGCACCTGTCAAAGTCCAGACCTCAACCTGATTGAAATGCTGTGGTGTAGGACTGCAACAAACTAATGAGTAACTCGAGTAACTTGAATAACCCGATTATAAAAAGAAAGAAAGAAAAAAAAATCAACAATTTTTTTTGTTTTGTTGCTCAGCGCTCAGGTGTCACCATATAAGCAAAGCGCTTCACCCACATTTGCGAATAAAAATTGACCTGCGACTAAAACGTATTTAAGAGGATTTCATTTAATTTGTTTAATTTATTTGGTTTAACATGCTTTAAAAATATAAAAACCAGGATTACACAAAAAATGTCAACAATTGTTTCCATTGTGATCCCAGAGCACGCGTGTGAATCAAAGTATTACAACATTGAGCCTGTGTAGGCCCCAGTTTTTCAACAAAAAGACTGATAACAGCAGAAGTGACGGTGATGCTGTCACAGTTTAATGTGGAGCCGGAGTCGGTCTACACAACGCTTTATAAAAGAGCAAAGAGGCGGAGCCATTAACGAGACGGTGAGCTCCAAAGCAGCAGCGCTTGTTCCTTTAATCACCATTAAAACCATTACTGGGAAACAGCTGGAGGCAGCCCTTCATCAAACCACCTGATCAACAAGCTCCAACATGAAAAAAAGCTCCACTGCAGTTTGTTTCACAATGTGAGAATCTGCAGTAAAACTACAGAAGTTAAAATAAGGTGAACTGCTAACGTGGTCTGATACGATGTTTCAATCAGGCAGCTCGTTGAAGGGCCGATGGCAGCCATCCTGCTTTACATGGCAGTGATACCTGCAACAAACATGGGTGAGTCTAAAAGGGGGACATGGGCTGTACTAGACCATATTTATTTCAAGGCTTTAGAAGCATTATTTTGTGGATTTAGAGTCATATAAAATATTAATATCTAAAAATCTAAAGGGCTTTTTTCCCCATAAGGCAGTAAAAATATACATGGGACCAGTAAAACTCTGAGCCACGGGCCTGGAGCTGTTGGGTTGGACACTGACTAATCATTAACATTAATTATCCGTGGGAGCCTCCTGGGTGAGGTGTTTCTATGGAGGAGGCCCTGGGGCAGACCCAGGACACGCTGGAGAGAGTACATCTTTCAGCTGGCCTGATAACGCCTGATAACAGTGTCCGCCCAGATAAGCTGGAGGAGGTGGCTGGGAAGAGGGAGGGCTGGGTTTCTCTGCTTATGCTGTTGCCCCTATGACCCGGCCCTGGAAAAGCGGAAGAAAATGGATGGATGGATGATTACTTATTAACATGCACACCATCAGAGCATCTGTTTACTGCAGCAGGAACGGTTGCATCAAAGCACAGGACACACCTCAGTTCTGAGAATGCTGATATGCTCGCTTTTCTGTACTTTTTGTATTAAAGAAAAAGTTTTCTTTAAAAGATATGATTTTAATATATTATATTGGATGTAAATACAATGAAAGTGTTTAGGTTTTTGACAGATGTATGCAGTTAAACTGTTATAAATACTGCAATTGCACTTTCTAGAATGGAAACCAATGAGCAGTTCATTTTAAAAGACCTGTGTTTTTTCTCTTTTGAATATTTTTTATTGCTTGCTAATAAATATTTTTACTTTATTAATTGATGGAATAATCGACAGAATAGTCCAGTATAGTCCAATAGTCCCTACTCTAGTGGGACTTTAAGGGCCCCATCAAACCCGCTGGTGACATCATCACACAGCCACATCCACTTATGCTCGCCGTTATGGTGCAGGTACCTGCTGCAGTATTCTCCTGCACAATAGGTGTTGCCACTCAGACAATACCTCTACATCAGCGCTGGTGTAGGTGGAA
This sequence comes from Australoheros facetus, assembly GCA_030220045.1. Lineage (NCBI taxonomy): Eukaryota > Metazoa > Chordata > Actinopteri > Cichliformes > Cichlidae > Australoheros > Australoheros facetus. Next base: position 3,737 of record JASGAU010356648.1, on the reverse strand, counting down.
AAGCCAAAACTGGAAGCAAAGAAATTGCAGTTTTTATTTTCCCCCCAAAATCTCATCTTTTCAAACTGTCGCAACATCTCCGTCTGCAGAATCTGTGAATCTGAGCTTCTGTACTGATGTATCATTAAAATGGTGGCAAAACACAGCACAATCATACACTGATACCCAGCTTCACAGCGACACAATGCACCAGTTTACAAAAATTGCGAGGTGCACGAGTGGCAGAAACGGTGGCTGGTCTTTATTTTCATTATGATATGAAATGTTTATATACCGCAGTACCGGTGAAGAGCCTAAACAATGTCTAGAACATGCATCCAGAAGTGTTTCTGTGTGTGTGTGTGTGTGTGGGGGNGGGTAAAAACACTTGCGTGGAAAAAAAATTCCATCAAACCATTATTTATTTTAAACCAATATAAAAATGTTGTCATACTGCCGAGCCCTAATTTGACATCAACTTTGTCGTTCGGTGTTGTTCACCAGGCACCAACAGTGGGTATAATGGGGCCCTAAGAGAGGGGTGCTTAACTGAATGCCCACATACCTCAAAGAAAGAACTAAAGCAACAGTCTTATCATATGACTGGACACACTCACATAAGATAAGCTGGAACTCGAGAAACTGCTGCATCCTTCCCACTCTATACAAGACCTGAACAAATATGCACGAGAAAAATTATTTATTTATTTTTTTTTTAAATCTGGTTTTGTTTTGATTCCTTTCGTCATGATGCACACTGACATTTGCCTCACAAACACCAGCTTCAGATCAGTGGCACTAATGAGATAAACTGCTTGTTCCCTGGAACCCCATGAATGGGGAAAACCTACAGAATAAAGCTCTTAAACTATCTCAGAGGTAAACAAACATGTCTGCATGAAGTTTGGTTCTGCTGTAAACCTGCTGTTCCAGCCTTAGACAGTATTTTTCCACATTCTGTCATTCATTCATTCATTCAGTCCCTGAAAGACTCTTTGGCAGGTAATCAGCTCTCACTCGTTGCCAACAGGAAAACTAGAATAGTGATCGCCTCCCGGTGATCCCATGCTATAAATCCACCTCCACAAATCCATTACACTGACCCACTTTGAAGGAATGTGAACTTTAACCACAGTAAGATGGACTAGTTCCCCCCCCCCCACACACACACACACACACATACACACACGCATGCACGCACGCACACACACACACACACCTCCACCCCCACAGAGAACTCATTAATTTTATTGTGCAATACATGCTTAACTACAGAGGTCAACTTTCTGGACTGTTTTGATTTCTCTGAGCCTGAACTTCACTCTGAAAGCAGGACCATAACTGGAATGTTGATGGGCTTATCCCATCAACACTTAACTTTCACAGTATCAAGCAGAAAAACACATCGCTAACCTGCTCTCTGGTGAAGTTCTTCTCAGGGCTGAGCAGGTATGGTGTGATGAAGGGCTCCCCGGGCTTTATGGATACCATAAACCCATAGAAACACAAAAATATCACAGACCACTTCCACTTTCTGGGATCCGTGACTTCCTCCTCTCCAGGGGGAGACTGAGCCTCCACAGCAGAGGCGGCCATCGCTACGTCTCCGTCTCCCTGTTGTTCAAAGTATTCACATGCTTTCTGATCCATTTCTTTCTCCTCTTCTGATCTGTCCCCACTTCCTTCTGTGTCCCCTGCTGCCATCGTATCAGCTGGTCTGAGCCACTCTGATGACGAGTGTACTTTTCTTTTTCCCACTGTGTCAAATCACCATGTGAGGATTTGTTTTGTTAGGAAAAGCCGCCGACTTTCTACCTGGAATGTATGAAGCAAATGTAAAGAAATAAAAAAAACCTCAGCTCTTCTGCCTCTCCGTGTCAGAGAGGGCTGAACTGGTGAGAATGAATCATCTGACACGGTGGTTAAAAAGCTACATGCTGCCGTCGGCATGTAAGTGAAAACATTGACCTTTGCTCCATTCCACTCGGTGACACTGTCAAAGCTTTCCAGCGGCTTAGTCTGGTGTCATTGTTAACCTGAAAAACACAAACAATCATGTCAGTCAGACTAATCTGACACTGTAGTGTACACACACAGCGGCTCTTAACTCATATTCTTATTGCGAATCTGTATGAGAAAGTCCTATTTTTTATGCAAAAATACCCCATTTTCATTTTTTGCATGCTTGAGGATTTTCTATTTTTGTCATGTGTTACAGTAAACTAAATATTTCAGTGCAGTTCCATGAATATTGGAGAATACTGCAAAACACTTCCTAGCAGTGCAATCCATCTGAATCGTATGTCGCCACATTTATCACTTTCTCTTATCAATACTGACATGTTGTGCCTTGCAAAACAAAGATGCAGTCTCATGGCAGTGAAGCCTGTGCACGCCTGAGTCACATGGAAATGTGTTTTTAAAAACAGTTATTGCCAGAGTTATATAGCTTTGTCTTTTCTACTTAGTTTATATATTTATTTCATTGGGACTTTTTTTTAATTCAGTTTTTACTGTTTGAAAATGTTTTGTTTTGATTAGTTTCACTGTTAGTTTTAGTCTTTTGAAGTATTATTGTATTTAGAGAATATACCAGGAGAAAGATTTAGGAAACACTATATTACCAAAAGTATTCACTCACACATACAAATCATTAAATTCAGGTGTTCCAATCACTTCCATGGCCACAGGGGTATAAATTATGCACCTAGACATACAGACTGCTTCTACAAATATTTGTGAAAGAATGGGTCGCTCTCAGGAGCTCTTGTGAATTCCAGGAAGAAGACATACAGACAAGTGAATACTTTTGGCAATATAAAGTACTTCTCCTACAGTTTCCAACAATGGCAGCTTGAAAGCTGAACTGCTCTGAACAGACAGCAAGATGGGATTATACCATCACGTTAAAGCAGTGAGGGAGACAGATGTTCCACCGTGTGTGGACGTAGTCCAGGTACAGACAGCAAGATGGTGGGAGAAAGTGGTGCAAAAACACGAGTGACACCCATAAAAGAAGCAGCATTTGGCTGTTAACATGTGGATGCCGCAACAGATGCCGCAATTGTTGCGGCATCTGTTGCGGCATCCAAGGTGCCAAAAAGTGATCGTCTGCCATAAAGTGATTTCCGATGTTTTTGTGTGCTTTTATGTGTAATGTCTTTGCTTATATTGGTGAACAGAGTGTAGTCAATAGGATTTATGAAGGGCTTATATATAAAATGAAGAAATGACCTGTTTTTCAAGTATGTTTATGACTCTGCATTATTGCACCTACATTATAATTAGGGGTGGGACTTTAACGTGTTAATTTCGATTAATTAATTATGGGGAAAATAACAAATTAAAAATTTTAGCCCATTTTAATCGCACTTTGCACCGTGGAACGTTTCTCAGTGCACGAGTTCCAGGTATACAGATTATATCGACGCACGATGTCAAAAATTCAGGGGCCGCATCCTTCGAAGGACCCGGCCCACGTAGACCGGGTCCTTCGCAGCCCACGAAGACAGCAAAGGCCGGAAGTGAGCGGCTAGCCTTCATATCAGCGTCACCTGCCCTCACCTCTACGTAGCTCATGTCGCCTAGCAACCTTGAGTGAGAAGCACAGCTGTGGAAAAGCAGCTGGTTAAACAGAGAACGAACTTTTGCTCCTTTATGTGGTTTAATTTTAAGTCTTTAATTCAAAATAAGCTGTTAAAACAAGCATAACACATTTCAACATCAAGGAATACAGCTGAGTGAATGATTAATTTCCA